>VDFB02108179.1:0-26994 GCA_007258455.2 Sequoia sempervirens
TGGAATGATGAATCACCTAAAGTTTAGTGTTGCCTATAAGCAGTGTTTGGGGTAGGGTTTTGGATGCCCTTCTCAAGTGAACATGGCGATGTAGAAGACCTCACGGAAATGCCTCCAAATCCTTCAATCATGCTTCCAAGTGCTCCCAAATCCTTCAAACCTTCAAATTGCAACTCTAATCTATGGGTGGGCTTCCAAAAAGCAGAGTGTGGGTGTGAATCTTCTTTGCCTGCACAAAAAAAAACCCACAGATTTGACTACCTTTACAAGACGATTTTAAATTCCACCACCACTTCAAATGCAACAAGGGTTTGAAATAGCAACAGTTTTATGCAGCTTGGTCTCTCTATGCTAAGATTTCCTGTAGATTATTTACATGAAGAGATAAATTGACCAAACAAAATACAATTGATTTTTTCACCTTTTGGCTTGAAATATCTCCCCCTATGCTTGATACCATATAAGAATTAGGAAAATCTAGGAGATTGGAAACAAGCACAATGAACAATGCAACTATTGTATTTAGATTATTCAAATTACAATGAGTACAAAGCCTTGCATATTAGGCAAGGAAGTGAACAATGCAACTATTGTATTTAGATGACCCAAATTACAGTGAGTACAAAGCCTTGGATATATAGGAAAGGAAGGTGGACTGACAAGTTCCCCATGAAGTGGCACAAAAGAGTAGAAAAGTGCCCTATAGGTGTCAACCATAGGATCATTAGGAATGTGCAAACCAACAACCTATTGACCAAGTCATCAACCTTGATGCCAAGTGTTGAGTGACCTTTGAGGTGAGATGGAAAGTCTCCCAACCTCAAAAAGGTAGCACATGAGGTTTACCAAATAACTTGGTAACCTTTAGAGGTCTAAAAGGTTGTGCATTTAGTTAGAAAAGATGTTGTCTAACCTCATCAACCTAAGTACACTTAAGTATAGTGACTAGATAAATTATTCACTATAACATTCCTAATAGTAAATCACTCTAGTATGGTATAGTGAATTTTTTTTGTAGTTGTATGATCAAATTAGATTTATCACATACCTTCTCTCATAGATTAGTGTAGGAATCATATTTTATACCCCTGGTTTCTTTCAAGGACTAATAAATTTGATGATTTTAATAATTATTTTAGGAAAGTAAATGCAAAGACTAATAATACCTCTTAGCTCTAGTTTTAATGGTAGATAATTTTGGTGCAAACATTGAATTTGCATATCATTGAACTCAAAGTATTTATCCTCTTTGTTAGTTAATTGGTTGGAATTTTGTGCTTAGAAACATCTACTCTATTAGGGGTTGAGTTTGGAGATTTGGGTCAAGCTTATGATCATGGTTTTGTCCACCATATCATACTTAACTTTGCACAATGTATAGCTCCTTTGTGTTGCTCACCTAATTTGTCTACCTACTTTGTGGTTTTTGTTGACCTAAATATTGACAATATTTATAACTTGGAAGGGATTTTTTTAACATTAAGAGAAATTCTCCTAGGCTGACCCCTAGAAATTTATATATAAAGTTGGAAAATAAGCTTCAAGATTCCTAAGATGATTTATGTAGATTATTTACCCCTTTTGTGTAGGAAATCCAATTACTTTTTTAATTCTCTAGAGTGAGAGAAGAGGCCCAAATGTTTGATGATGCAAAATATTCATGCAATTAAATATCTTTAAATACTAGCACATACCATTAAATTTTGCAAAATGTGCATTAACTTGTCTCATGGTGGAAAAACAAAGGAGGCTAGTGAACCAAAATTTGAATTTGAATTTTAGAAATGAAAGGCTCAACTTTGCAACCACAAAATATAGCATTGGTTGGATAAACAATCAAATCCATGTACCTAAAAGATATATAGAAGTATAAGTGAGTAAAATAAATGTGAAAATAAGGTGAATGCATAGAAATATGTGCATATAAAGATAAAGTAAGATTTGGTTAATGCCTATATATGAATGAATAGGATTATGACAATGAATCCAACTTTACATAAGATTATGACATTAATCAATATACATCTATCGAAACATTTCCTCAAAATAAATATGCATATACAAATTTCACCATTACAACATTAAATTTTTACATGTACCAATCTCATTACCTAAATGAATTTAAATATACCAATCGCATTAGCTCTATTTCTTCCACATACTTCATGTATATTTAAAATGTAGATAATTTTCAATATGGAAAATTTTATAGTCCTTATAAGTACGACTTCACAAATCACGTGTTTGTAATAAAGTTTGCAAGTAAACGAAGAATGGATCAGTGGAAAGTACACCACTTAACAATAAAAAGTTACACTCCACATGAAAAAATAAACCAATGATCGCTCAGCCAGACAGACCTAAAATATCAAAATATTTCAAAGCTCTTTCGTAATTATTGTAGCTGGAGTTTCCGTACACAGTAAACTATAATACTAAATCACCATTGTCAAGAATATAAACCAGAGAACAAATTATTGAATACTAAATCACTTGTTAAAACATTTTTCTTGGTCATAGATAAAATTGTGGCGCCATTGTGGAGATGCATTGTCTGGAAGCACATATTGAAAACATTTGAATAACAATAATATAATATAAGCCAATGTATTAAATTTTTGCACAAAAAATATACATCTAATTGGATTTATTAAATAAGTTACAACTCTTCTACTACATGACCAATTGTAATGTGCATGGAATAGACATGCATTAAAAAACAAACAATAATAACAATAATGCACTTATAATGTACTTGTGTTATCTAGTTTGAATTTTAAAATATGTGAGTGAGTTATAACATGCTCGTGTTATTTGAATGCATTCACAAAATGTGAGTGGGTTATAATGTGCTCATGTTATGGTTTGCATTGAAAAAAAATCTCTTTTTTTCTCTTCCTTGTCCTTATGTTTCAAGGAAACTATATACGTGAAATAAACATTTACATATGAACATTTAATTTCTTATATTTTAAGTTATATTTCATGTATATAGTTTCAAGGTGTTTGAGAGTGGTTTTGGATCTCTAAGAGTTATAATGTAAATTCTAGTGTTTGGAAGATCTTACAATTTTTCAAACAATCAAATTTTAGTAATCAACATGTCAAATTATAGTAATCAAGAGGTCAAATTTTAGTAATTAGGAGGTCAAGTTTTAGTAATCAGAAAGTTGTTTACCATCTCTCTCTCTCTCCCTCTCAATATCCCCGCATTCCTCCTCTCTCTCCTTCCCTCTATGTCATCTTTCTCTCTCCCTCCCTCCCTCCTTCCCTCTCTAATTTTCTCTATCTCAACCTCTCCCTCCCTTCCTCCCACACACCTTCCCTTTTTACTCTTTATGTAACACCTCTCTCTCTCTATCTATCTCTCTCTTTGTGTCTACCTCTCCCTCCCTCCTTCCCTCTCTCTCCCTCTATATTTCTCTCCCTCTCTCTTCCTCTCTCTATACTTCTCCCTCACTCCCCCATTCTATATATCCTTATATGCTTCTCTCTATCTCACACTCTCTCCATATCTACCCCCTCCTTCCCTCTCTCCCCCCTCTCCCTCTCTATTTCTCTCACTTTTTCTCTCTCTATTTCTCTCTATCTCTACCTCTCCCTCCCTCCTTCCATCTCTCTATCCCTCTCTCTCAATCTCCCAACCTTACACTTATCCCTATACCTTCAACCCTCATCCCTATATCTTAAACCCTAAACTCTACGCCCTCAACCCTCATCATACCCTATACCTTAAACCCTAAAAATTAACCCTCAACCCTATAATCAAACCCTAAACCCTACACTCTCAACCCTTAAACCTATACCTTATACCCTTAACCCTATGGGTCAATATCCTAACCCCTAATCCTTATACCCTATACACTTAACCTTATACCCTCAACCTTGAACATTATCCCTCAACCCTCAACCCTATACCCTAAACCATACACCCTCAACCCTCATCCCTATACCCTATATCATTACCCTCAAACCTCAACACTATACTTAAACCCTAAACCCAATACCTTTAACCCCATATCGATATCTTAGACCCTAATCCCTATACCCTTAACCCTATACCTTAAACCCTAAACCCTACACCATCAACCTTATACCCAAAACCTTGAACATTATTCCTTAACCCTATACTTAAACCCTAAACCATACACTCTCAATCCTTAACCCTATACCTTATACCCTAATCCCTACACCCCAAACCCTATACTTAATGTCCTAATCCCTAATATGTATACCTTATACACTTAACCTGATACCTCAACACTATACTTAAATCCTAAACCCACAACCTTAACCCAATACCCTCAACCCTATACCTAATATCCTAAACCCTAATCTCTATACCCTATACACTTAACCCTATACCCTCAACCCTCAAACATATGCCTTAAACCCTAAACCCTACACCCTCAACCCTCATCCTTATACCCTATACCCCCAACCTTATACCATAAACCCTTAACATTATCCCTCAACCCTCAACCCTATACTTAAACCTTAAACCCTACAACCTAAACCCAATACCCTCAACCCTATACCCAATATCCTAAACCCTGATCCCTATACCCTATACACTTAACCCTATATGTACCCTCAACCCTACACCTTAAACTCTAAACCCTAAACATTATCCCTTGACCCTATACACTCTCAACCCTTAACCTAGGTATACATTATACCCTAAACCCTATACCAAATATCTTAAACCCTAATCCCTATACCCTATACTTAAACCCTAAACCCTCAACTCTAAACCCATTACCCTCAACCTTATACCCAATATCCTAAACCCTGATATATATACCCTATACAATCAACCTTTAACATTATCCCTCAACTCTATACCTTAAACCTTAAACCAAACACTCTAAATCCCCATCCCTATACCCTATACCCTTAACCTTATACCCTAAAAATTTAACCTTGTACCCTAAACCTTGAACCATATACCAAATATCCTAAACCTTAATCCCTATACCATATACCCTCAACCCTATACTTTAAACCATAAACCCTCATCCCTATAACATATACCCTCAACCTTATACCCAATATCCTAAACCTTAATCCCTATACCATATACCCTCAATCCTATACTTTAAACCATAAACCCTCATCCCTATAACATATACCCTCAACTTTATACCCAATATCCTAAACCTTAATCCCTATACCTTATACACTTAACCTTATACCTTCAACCTTGAACACTAACCCTAAAACCTAAAACCTATACCTTAAACCCTATACCCTCAACCATCATAGGGGAGAGACAAAGAGGTTGGGAGGAGGAAGGAAGGGAGAGAGAGAGAGAGAGAGAGAGAGAGAGAGAGAGAGAGGAGTGAGTCAGCTGAGCGAGTGCGAGTGAGAGATGAGATAGGAGAGAGAGAGGGAAGGAGGAGAGGAGAGAACAAGGGGAGGCGGGAGGACAAAGAGAAAGAGAGAACGGTGAGATAGAGATAGAGAGGAAAGAGGGGTAGAGAGAGACTAGAGAGAGAGAGACCAGAGATGTAGAGAGATAGATATAAAGACGCAGAGTGTAGAGAGGAGAGTGTGTGGTGAAAGACAGAGAGAGAGAGACGGGGAGGAGAGAGGCAGGCAGAGGAGGAGACACACAGAGAGCAGAGAGGAAAAAGAGGCAAGGAGGAGACACAGTGAGATAGAGAGGGATGGAGAGAGAGTGATGGAGATAGAGGTAGGTATAGAAAGGGAAAGGGGAGATAAAGATAATTAGAGAGATATAAGATATTTAGAGAGAAGTAGAGAAGGAATGGAAGGAGAGGTATGGAGGGAGATAGAGGTGTGTGAGAGAGAGAGAAAGAGATAGATATAGAGAGAGAGAGAGATAAAGAGAAAGAGAATGGTGAGATAGAGAGGATAGATTAAGAGAGAAAGAGGGGGAGGGACAGGGGGAGATACTAAGAGGAGAGATAAATAGGGAAGCAGGGTGAGGTAGAGAGAGGGAGGGAGAGGAGAGATAGAAAGAATTAGAGAGGGAAGGAGGGAGGGATGGAGAGATAGGTAGTGAGATAGAAGTGTGTGAGAGAGAGAGAGTGGTGAGATAGAGAGAAGGAGAGAGTGAGGAGGGAGAGAGAGAGAGAATGGTGAGATAGAGAGGAGATTTTGTGTGTGAGAGAGAGAGAGTGGTGGGTAGAGGGAGGGAGAGAAAAGATAGAGAGTGGAGAAGGAAAGAGGTAGGGAGGGAGACAGGTGAGAGAGAGTCATAGAGGGATAGGTAGGTAAAGAGATGGAGAGGGGAGGGAGGAAGGGAGGGAGGGAGAGGTAGTGAGGAGATAGAGGTGTGTGTGTGTGAGAGAGAGAGAGAGGGAGAGAGAGGAGAGATAGAGGGTAGAGAGGGAAGGAGAGAGTGAGAGAGAAAGATGATATAACTTGATGACTACTAAAATTTGCATTATAACTCCTAGGGATCCAAAACCTCTCTCATACATCCTAAAACTATATACATGAAATATAACTTAAGTAAATGTCCATATGTAAATGTCAAATTATACTTAAATTTATATTTCATGTATATAGTTTCCCTGAAACATAAGGACAAGAAAGAGAAGGTAATTTTTTTAATATAGACCATAATGCGAGCACATTATAATGTGCTTATGTTTTTCAATGTAATAACACACTCACATTTTGTCAATACATTCAAATAATGCAAGTGTGTTATAACATGCTTGTGTTTTGTCCTACTTTGGGAATCCCCAAGCCTTTGGCTTGATTTGCCTTGGATTTCCAACCCAAAGGCTTGGACTACCTTTCCAATGCCCAAAAATGTGTTTTTTCATATTCTACAAAATTTCACATAATCTCATTCATGCTAACCATCAGTTTTGCATGTGTTTCAAGGTCGAGTAAAACAAACACCTAGGTAAGTTAAGCTCTCTCTTAACTATTTAATGATGTAATTTTTTTCATATTTTGACTATGTTAAGGCTTTCATCTTTAATTCTTTTGTTGGTGTATCTATTTTTTGTCAAAAACCAATGTTTGGTATTTTTTACTTTATTTTTTTATAGTTATTTAAATTTCAAATAAATTACATTTTTATAAACTAGGCTCTATTCTACACATATTCAAAAAAAATGATTTTCGATTAGTTTTCAAAAATTATATAGGGTTTGCATGGTCAAATTTCTATTTTTCACGATGTGTCCACTTTCAAAATTTGTAAAAAATTATATACATTAAAAAATTATTAGAAAAAATTAGGATTCAATGCATGTTGTTAGCTAATATCTCACCGAAGCGATTTTAAAAATACTAAAAAAAAGGTTAACCTTTTGATATACCCACAACAAACACTATGTTATATTTTTTTGGAAAAGACAAGACCAATTTATGTGGGTAACTTTGTTGAAACCCTTAATCTCTACCATTTTCAAAAAATAAAAGTAGTTTAGAAAGTATAGTCAAATCTCTATGGTCCTTGTTTTTGTTGCATCTTAAAATTTTGAGTGTAACTATCCTTAATTTCTCATTGAAGGTTAGTATTTCCTGATTTCCAAAAAAAGTGGCCACTTAAGACCCCTTTTTGGCCCCTCATCTTTGTGCACTTACCCTTATAGAAGAATTATCATTAAAGAGGAGAACTAAATCTTTAATGGTTTCCTCAAGATTTCAAAGATGAAATGATAAAAAAAACATGTGTGAAATATCTAGTAGATAGATGTCAATGATTTGGATCAAGAAGATTGATATGAAATTGCTCCCAAGAGGCAATGATAAACTCTATCTAAGTAGCATGTGATGACAAAGGAATGGAAAAAAATGCCTTCGGAACTTCAATTGGTGAAAGAAATTGAAGGTTCAAGTGACCATACTACACATCCTAAAAGTATCAATATTAGATGCTTGAGTATGAATATTTTCCAAATAAGTATCAAGAGTAAAATGTGAGAAAAAATATATAGTATTAATTAAGCATCTACCTCCTAATTGCAACAATTTTATTGTGAACTGCAAATCCTAAATAACCACATAATCAAGTATACCATCCCACTCTATTTAATTTGATATATAGATATAAGATTAGAAAGGTACAAAAAGGACATCATTTAATAATACTTCACCCATGTCAACTAGCCCTCTCTCACAAACACTCATAGAAGTTTTTTTACCCATTATAATTGTGATAAATCCATATGATGTGAAGCTCTAAATTCAATGATTCATTTCCTTGAACTATAATATATTAAAAACAAGTTTCGTACCCTTATGATCCTTTAACTTAGTTCAAATGATAAACCTTGTGACAAAGTTGAAAGCAATTTTCAATATTATGATTTATTAAGAATATTCTTTAACACACCAATCTATTTTGAATAACACTAACATCCATCATGATTTATTATTTTACAATATGCACATGAGGGATTTTCTTTCTTATATGGAAAATTCATAATCTAATTTTAATTGAAGATTATGGAATATCTTTTTATGGATTTTATTTTTCTTTTTATTTTATGTTTAGGATCCTCTGATTCTTTCTATCCCTTTAGTTGACTATTAATTAATGTATGTAGTTTAGAAGACTTTTGGGTGTCCATGTGAATTATTTTTTCTTGTTCTTGAATTATAAGATAATAAATAAAAAAATTGAAATTGGGTGCAATATATGAGGCTCCCTCAAAAATTTGATGGGTATGAAATCTGGAAATAAAAACTAAATATCTAGAACTAAGTTGAAATGATGCATTTAGAATTAGCTATGTTTATTTTTATCAATTTTTAGTTCTTTAGTTATGTTCTTTTTTGTTTTATTTTTGAGATGTAGTCTTGGATGCAATCATAACTACTTAGATCAAGGTTTGAATCAAGTCGAAAATTAAAAACTAGTTGGAAGGAGGTTGGCTTGAGCCAGTAATTAAATTTGAATTTCAAAATTTGAGAGTCAAAATCATAGTTATGGATCTAACTAGGTTCAAATATACAACTAGATATTTAGTCTAGAATGGAAGATGGGAAGATTTTAGTTTAGATGAACAAGTCATTAATCTAGACTATTCAAATTGTATCTTATCATCTATAGGCCTTAAACTAGACTATGAATTACATATGGTCATATAGGCCTTAAACTACTTTATAACTTATAAATGAGCATGCATATGCATTAGAGCTACCTATTGAATTATATTTGGTCATGGATATTTTGTTATATTCAACTTCTAATTTTATATTGCCACATGTAAGGAGTAAATATAGTCTTTAATTTTTATATGATCATATTTAAACATTTTAAGTAGTTTGTGACTATATAAGGCTATGAATTTACATTTATATTGGTCTATATTCACAAGTATTGATATTAAATATGTTTATCATGTCATATTATATAAAATAATTGGTTTACTTATTAGCCTTAGATATAAAAAATTGATAGCTAGTCCTATCAAATAGATGAAATTTCAAAAAAATTGTAAGAATGATTATTTAGGTGAGACTCTTGTTGATGTTAGATGATAATTCATTCAAATAAAAAATGAGCATGTACTCTTTGGGAATAATGTTGAGAATTATTTTGATATGCTCCTTCATTTTAATTTAATATTATTATTATTAATCTTTACTATAATCATATAGTGGATAGATACAAAATAGGTATATCTAAATATTGATAATGTGAATGTATTGGTTAAGAAAACTTCTATTCTTGCTCATGACTAAGAGTTCAAATTTTAAAATAAAACTATATTATTCCATAATTTAAATAAATGAATATGTAACCCATACATTCAATTTGCATGTGATTGAGCTAGTGACATTGAGAAATATGAGGTCCTTGGGACTCCCTTTCTTCACATGTCATTAATATTTTCACATGTAACTAAATATTTTACTTTGAGTCCCATAGGATAAGGTGTGAGTCTTTTAAAAACAATTGTGTAAGAGTGTAGCTAAACCTAGAAAGGGTTGTATATGCACCATTTATAATTTAATTATGATCATTTTTTTTAATAAAAAGGGGTAAAAACTTTATGGAAATCAAGAAATTAGCAGTATATAAGGATCAGGGAACCCATAGGCTCCCAGGAAGGAAAACACCAAGACCCCCAACCAAAACAAAAACCACCATCCAAACAAACACCAACATCTTATCCCTTCATATCATCAGCAATGACCCTTTGTAAATCTTGACAATAATCAAGGGATAACTATTCCCACCCCTCAACCTTCCAATCATTTGCATGCTCCAAAGCCCATTTAGCCAAATAGTCAGCAACCCTATTCCATTCATGCAGAATGTGAGCAAAAGACGCCACTTCCAATGTAGAGCACCTCTGTAAAATCTGTCAAACCACCAATTGTGCAATCTGCCAATTAACCTCAGCCACCTTGTGCTCATGCAACATATTAACAATAACCTGTGAGTAAAATTCATAGATAATCCTATGCCAACCCAAAGCACAAGCACACTCAATAGCCCGAAGAATCGCCAACCCCCCCATAAAGTTGTTAGACTGCCACCCTTTATGAATGGAGAAAAAGAAAATAACTGAAATCGAATTATCCCTTCCAACTCCACCAATCCCAACAGGCCTAGGATTACCCCTAGAGGAACCATCTGTATTAATCTTTAGAAAATCCATCAAAGGAGGCAACCATCTTCCAACCCTTTGAACCTTCTTTTTATCCCTCCTACCTGTTTTGACACAAGTAGAGACCAGAGTCAACCCCTGCAAGCCCAATCTCTTCACAATCTCATCATCACTTCTTTCCAACGGAAAAGCCACTTCACATTCAGCTTCCATCGTCTCTTGGATCATACCAACAACTCTATGCCAAACCTATTGAACCATTAGCCTATCCCTATGAAAAATGCTACGATTCCTTTCCAACCAAATTTTCCTAAGGATAAATGTAGGACCAATACACCACACAATCTAGAGGAAAGAGGTCTGGGAAGGGGGTCTTCCCAAACTGCTCTAGAACTCAACAAGGGAAGAAGCATGAACACATGGATGTTTCCAAACACCCCACCACAAATTCCAGAGTAGCATAGAATAAGGACAACGAAAAAATAAATGGGAAGAATCTTCCTCACTATAGTCACACATAACACAAATAGGACCCTGAAATCCCCTCTTTTGAAGATTATCCCAAGTCAAACATCTATTCCAGGCCAAAGTCCACACAAAATAGTTACACTTTGGCCATTAAAACTTGTTCCACACATGTTTCCACCAAGGGACCTCCACCCCTCCAAACTTACAAGACAACCACTCTTGATATTCACTAGCCACGGTGAAAGCACCCTTTTAATTATGACCATTGTTAAAGACATGATAAATCTTAGATTTCAAGGACTATGTTGGTTATGATTAGGTTTACACATGAATCTAGATAAATTATATAGCCTAAAGATAATTGTGTAAAGATGAAGTAAGTTATGCATAGTTATTTGGAGAACTGCATTACTTTAATTCCATGTGTTAGTGATATGTAGGCATTAAATGTAGTAGGTGGAATCAAGGATTTAGGTCAAGTCTAAGTATTATTATTTTATCAATCGTATTATTTCATTGTATCAAGATTTTTTTAAATATTGGATTAGCACCCTATTGGCATACAATGACCTTAGATTATGGGTTGGTCCAAGTAGCAACAATTATGACATCATTTGTTTAGATCACATACATAATATATGTTTCTTCTAGGATATGTGTTTCATGTTCTCAAATTTAAAAACATTTGTATCTTGGACTCATGTATAATAAAAATAACTATTTTTTCTTATGTTAAACTATCACTTGTATATTATGCTTTATAACATGGATTACGTTGGATTGTACCAAAAAATATAGATTTTATAACATCATGGTTGCCTATCAAGATTGTGTTCATAACCAATTTAATTTTTTTAGTGGTACCTATTAGGTCCCTTATCAATATTTTGAACATTTCCATTTCCTTTTTGTCCTTAATTATTGACCCTATGGATTTTTGTTCATGTCTTGTTTACAGTTAGCCTTCATAAATTTTTAATCATGACATCCTATGTATGATCTTATAATCTAACAAACTTAAGATAAAAATTATAACCATGATAGTAATTGATGAGAGAGTAGAGTAGTGAGCATACATAATGCGTGATAATGATACTTAAGCTTAAATAATGATATGATGATATTTTAGAGCTATGATCTTATGCATTATGTGCTAAGCAATTTAGGCAATAAAGATCATTGTTTAATTTGGTAGAATAAGATGTTTTTTTATCCATCTTCAATTGTTGTAAATGTGTTGATCATTGATCTCCTTTTAATATTATAGCCCTTGAATTTCCTAATGGTTTCAAGGATCTTTTGGTTACCTATGTTTTACAAGACATTAGATGTGAGTGTAGGACATGTCATTTATGGTCCATGCAACTCTTGTGAGTTCAAATAAAATCTATCAAGCATATATTGTGTCATAAATTTTATTTTCCCATATCAATGAATTATGAAAACCTCTCTTATGTACTTATACGTCCTTGGGTGGTGGTGACAAAATATTTTCATTTGAATAGAGTGACATGATGTTTCAAGTTCTCATATGCATAATGATAATGTTAGTGAATTTTAATGTGGATGTCCCTCACACTCTTAAGGTGTTGTCAATATTTTTGTACTCTTAGGATTATTCCATCCATTAAATCTTATCTTCATCTAATAACTCACACACTCTCAAGGTGACATGGTCAAATATTCTAAGGTTTATTACACCATTGGGCATGAAGAAAATGATTTTTCATTGGTTGGAAACTTTATGTATTTATTATTCAATACCATATTCACACCAACACATACCACCTCAAGAGCTTGGAAAAATAATTGGCGAAGTTGTTGAGTCATGATACTATGGATTAGAAATTATTTGGTAAGTATTGGTATTTCTTGTACATATTGTGTCCTTATTTTGTGTTGTATATTATCTTGTAGATATTGTGTATGTGTCTTTATGTAGTCATGAGCTATGTTGGTTATGGTGAAGCATAATTTATCCTAATCCCATCCTTATGTTGGTTTGCTCCTAAAGTTCTAGATTCTCATTATGCCTACAAGAGACACACATCCCCAAATAGAGCCAATGCTCGCACACAATTTAACTATGTCAAACTATCCTTAAATCCTAAATCCTTTATGTATTTTTTACCTTGTTTTTTAGTAGGGGTAAACAAGTTTTGATGGGACCTGAAACCTAGTACATCACGATTTTGAAGGGATCACCATAACCCAAACAAAGAAAAGCATGTTGCAAATAAGATAAACCACAAACCAACAACAACCCAATAGCAACCTCTAAATGATAAACATGACTACAGAAACTACATCAAATAAATAAGCAAGGGCCTAAAACCCCTTTACAACTTGGTTTTAACCGGGACCAGAAACTTATAGATACACAAAGAAACTACCTGCATCTATTAGGAATCATCATACCAACCACTCATGGATGACACCATTGAGCCAAGAAAGAAAACTTGCTTAATGGTGTAGGATACCATCAAACCCCTAAACAAAAATTCCATCAACTCCAACAACCGCACCTCAATAGGGGAGCTAGAGAGCACATCAACCATCTTGCAACAACACCCCACCAAAAGCACCAACCCCAACTCCACCTCAATAGGAGGGAGCTCCCCTCTAAAGGAGAGGAAGAAATGAGAGCCAAACCCTCCAAAGCCATCACTCTTCTTCCCACACATTCTCTACCTCGAAAGGAACTAGTAGAAGAGAGATCTCCCCACCAAGCCTACAACACCCATCTCCACCTCAAAATGAGTAGTCTTCACCTCCATAGAAGACAACAACTCTAGATTCCAAGGGAAAAACTTAGAAGAGAGATCTATCACACCCACCTTTTGTGAAGCAAGGTATTGAACCAAGGAAGAGGTAGAATGCATGTCTACCATAGAGAAGCACCAAAGAAACCAAGCCTTAAGAGAAGGAAAATGAAGTAGCTTCGCCCACAAAAAACCCTTGAAAGGGGCAGAGTGAAACCTCCAACAACAAACCTCCAATTGGGTACACAAAGAAAACCCAACCAACAAAAAGGGATCCATGAGAAAGATCATACAGATAGAAATTTGTATGCAAAGATAAAAAGACCCCATCCTAAAGTACAACATAACAAAGCATAAGGGGATCCCAAAATCTAACATAGACCACCACTTGGAAACCCAAAACAGCCCATCCTGTAAAACAAGACGAAGCCCACAACAAAGACTAGCAGCTCCAACAATCTCTAGAGTAGCAATGACTCGCAAAAGAACCAAACATGCACAACAAAGGCCAATGCATAAAGAACAAGATTAGTGTAGCCTCCTAACAAGGCACACATGACTTAGGAAAAGAGAAAAGCAATCAACACAACCACCTTGCCTCCCCCAAAAGGGATGACGCCATCTTTCCAATAGATTCGGGTATCAAGAGCAACCCCCTCAAGCCACTCACCCTCCATAAAACCTTCATCTTGGTTGTCTTCATCTGCTCCCTCACCATCTATAGATTCAAAACTCTCGCCTGCCCTCGCTCTCGCCCTCTCGCTCACCATCAATACTAATGTATTTTTACCTTGTTATCTCCATGGTAGGTAATCAATATGAGGTGATTCTTAATTGGTCTCCATTGATCTAATTTTTCATAAGTGTTCTCCCTCTTCATCCCCCATGTTCCTAATCATGTATTAAAAGTTTCCAAGGTCTCAAAAATTCTAGGTGTGGAGGTTTTAAAGTCAATTTCTAAGGGATTGCACTTATGTTAGAGTTTCAAAGTTTCCATTCATGATATGCATTTTTTCCAAACTCCACCTTTCCCCCCAACTCTACCTCGTTCCTTTTTTTGTTTCAAGATATCATACTTTCCCATCCATGCATACCTTTCATCCATTCTCTACTCTTTTCCCTTGTATTTGTTGAAGTTCCAATTTTTTTCTTACTTGCATACTTTCCCTCTAAACCTCGACTCCTTGATTCCTACACTAAGTTACCTTTTGGAGATAGAGTTTCAACCATCCCTTTACCCATGTACCTTTTCCTTGGTATCCCTAATCCCCAATTTTTGATGTTTTCTTCTATATATTTTTATCAAAGTTAGAGATGCAAGAATACTTCTAATGTGGTATGTGATATGTAGTATCCCCAAACCCCAATCCTAAACTCTTTTTAGTACACAATCTCATTCAGATCAAGGGTTCAAAATTTTCCTTATTTGAGTACTTAAAAAGAGGTACTACTAACTCATAATCCTTGACCTCTCACATTGTATTACCTTGTCAATATTCTAAGTTCAAACTTAACCCAATTTGTATACCTAAAGGAATGAATTCCTTAGTAACTATTGTCCATGACTCCCTCCTAATGAACTCCTTATAAGTCCTTTATAATTCAAATATGTGGGGATACCCTTATCTATTTTCCTTGAGCATGAAGTATGTCATTCAATCAATCCCTTCTCCCTGATACTAGTGTAGGCCATGAGGCATCCTTAACCCTTGATCCTCAAAACTCTAAAATTTTCACATTTTTCATTATTCGCTCCCACCTACCTCTTTGCATGATCCAAAACACCATTAACGACCAAATATAATGCTACAACTACTCCAAAATGGATTTTCCTACCCACAAACAATTATTCATCTCAAATATGTAGATTCACACATTATCCCAACAATGGAAAGGGATGAGCAATGTCATTCTACCATTAATGTGATGGTTACATTTTTATGTGGATAGTTTCCATGAAAACCCTAGGCCTCTATTTTAGTAGATTTTTTGGAATCTAAACTTGCCTTATATGCCTCATTTTTTGACCACCAATTCCTCCTCAATTCCCAATGCAATAGGGTAACCAACAAAGTTCCATATATTCTAGTTCATTTTCAAAAAAGAAGTCAATCATTTCATGTTTCCATATGACAGCAAGCCAAAGGAGTTTTTATGGTTTCAACCCCTACAAATCCAATCACCAAAGGAGTTTCTATGGTTTCAACCCCTATAAATTACAAGGATAATTGTATTGTAAATGATATTTATAAATAAATGTCTCCATGGTTCCATTTGGGAAGTTCTAACTCAGGGTTTCCTCTCGTCAATTCATTAGTATGAAGTTAATCAAATATTAGATGAATGGGACATAATTCTAAATTATTATAAGCTTTACAATGGTATATTATGGGGGGTAAATAAGTATGTTTATTTGTTTGATACCATAATTTTGGTGCATGCTTATGCACAAGTCATATTATTTTTGGTTTCAACATGTATTTCTTGGTGCACTCTGACTCTATAACTTGATGAATATGTACCAATACTAAAATTAATAACCCTCCATGCACTCAAACTAAAAAAATCATACAATAGTAGATTAGGAGTAGGAATTAGATTTATATACACTCCATGACTCATTATTATAACTAGGGGAAACATATTCAACAATACATAACAATTATCATCTAATGAGAGTCATTTTATGCATACCCACATTCTTTGTCATTTCATGATGTGCTTATCACCTTAATATACGTTTAATTAGTATGTTAGTCTTTGGCCTAGTGATAGCTTTTAGATAGGCATACACTAGGTACTGTTGCATAGTTTATACACTTGTATATTTTTAGCCATGCTCGATCCTCTTTAAGATACCACTAGGGAAGCCCCCTGGGTCTAATTGAACTCAAAATCAAAGAACTTCTTACATGCCTTAGTAAATTGGTCAAGTTTTACCTTTTCTAATGATAATTTAGAGGTTTGTTTTTCTGAGCTTGTGTAAGATTTGGCTAAAAATTCACCCAACGATGCAAATGAATGAAGGAATGAAAATATAGAAATAAAAATGAGAAACATTAAATTTTATTCTACTCAATAGAATGTAAATCTTCTAATAAGCATTAGAATTAAGAATATAGAGGGAACCCCATGTTTATATAGGCCAAGATGTGACTTAGGATATAATAAGATTATGACAAGTGTTATCATCCTATGAGATGTGACAACATGTGACAATTTAGGGACATTAAATCCCAACAACTTTATCCTTAGGTAAACTTAATCTAGTGTAATGATGACCTAAGTGGATAACTAGCTAGTAAATGAACTAGTTAGATAAAGTACCATGTTCACATTAACAGTTTGGCATCCTTAGAACTTAGAGAATGACCTAGCTTTAGGGATTTGAGACATAATTTAAGCACCAACAATTACTAGGTTTAAACATTTCTCAAGAAAATAAGATAAAATAATTAAAGGTCTTTGTGTATGCCAAACTAATAGTTAAACAAGTTCAAAATTAATTTTGAGTTAAACATAATAGGCTTAAATATTATTACAATAAAATATGTGATTATATTGAACATTTTGATGCTTTTCTATTGAATCCATTCATAGGGATCATAATTTGAAGTCTGGTTGCCTATTTGTTTTTGCTTATCTCTTGATCCCCACCTTGAGTTCAAAATATATTTATATCAAATTGATTTGGTTTGTAGGAAGAGTGTTCCTAATAATTTAAATCATTGGTAGGTCTTTGATAATGATCAACAAATCATTTCATTTCTAGAGAAGACTATAATCTTTTTAATCTATATTTTGAGAGTGGTGCACCCAATGAACATGTAGAATAGAATTTATTTGATCATGAATTTCTACAACTTAAGGGGAATAAAATACCCAAATTATTGGTCTCTCTTAAACATCTATTCAATGAACACAACAAGTATATCAAATAGAGGATGCAAGAAAATGTTGGAATTTCCCCTAAACATGTAAAGGTTAATATTGGCATCAATGTGTGTATAGGTGAATTTGGGATAATAGATAAAAAAATCCCCATTGTTGATTAAATAGAAAGATGTATTTGTTTGGTCTTAAAATGACCTTAAAATTCTATATTTGGAAGACTTTAACATCACACTCTACTTAAACTATATGTGGCACCATTCAAAAAAGGTAAAGAAAATAAAAACACAAGGTAGTTGGCATAATATTTGAAGAGGTAAACAAAATTTTGAAAGCTAGAATCATATATCTAATACATCATTAAACTTGGGTGGTCAACATTTTACTATTTAGAAAAAATAACAAAGAGATTCACATATGTGTAGACTTTCAAATCTAAACCAATATTATTTGAAAGATAACTATCCCTTACTAGTGATGGACCATCTAATATAAATATTTTTAGGGTGAAAAGCGATATAAATTTTAGATTGATTCTTGGGCTATAATCAAATCAATGTAGCATAAGAAGATTAGCATAAGTCTGATTTTACCACCCCTTGGGGCACTTTTTCTTACAATCAAATTTTATTTGGTTTGATAAATGTAGGTGTAACATTTTAGAGGGATATGGAGCTATCCTTTACTGATCTAATGCAAAAAAATCATTGTATTGTATCTCTATGATCAAATAGTGTTTTCTAAAAAGAGGGGGGGATCATATATAGGATGTAGAAATAGTGTTGCAGTGATGTTGTCAATATGGGATTCTATTGAATCCTAAGAAGTTGATTTTCATTTGGTCATAAAAGGTATGTTTCTTGGGCATATAGTATGTAAAGAATATATTAAAATTGACCTTGAATATGTTCAAGCTATATAACAACTCAACTTTCTAGTTAAAGTAAACTAGGACTCTAATCTTTTATGGCCGGGTAAACTTCTTGAGAAGATTTATTCCTAATTTTTTTGAATTGACGAGATATGCGATTGATATGATGAAAGATAAAGTAGTGTTTAAGTGGATAATTAGGGGAATAAATAATTTAATAATATAAAAACAAAAATACTCAATTCCCTAGTTCTTGTTCATCCTAGTTTTCACAAATATTTCATTATATACTCCTATGCTTCTAAACATATCATGTTAGCAATATTACTAAATAAAAATAATGACAGAATTAAATCTTAGATAGCATTCATGAGTGTACCATTAAAGAAAAATGAAATGAATTACTTTTTGATTGAAAAACACGCTTTCATTGTAGTGAAAGTAGTTAAATAATTTAGGTTTTACGTATTAAACTCACACTTTGAACATGTGTATGTGTTAGATTTAGTTGTTAAGATAGTTATTACTCAATAAGCAATTAGATTTAATAAACAGGTAACTTGGAGTACTAAAGTGTAGGAATATTATATCAAAATTAAGCCTACAAAGTTGGTGGTAGGTTAAGGTTTATACAAAATCATGTTTGAGAATAAGCTAAGTGATGAATCTATGCAATCAAAAGACCTTTCTCTAACACTCTTATTTGGTCTGATAAGTGAATAATTTTCAAATATTGCATATTTCCTTACCTATGGAGAATGTCCACAACACCTCTCATTAAAAGATAAGAGGACTATTGATCTCAAACCTCCCAATATGTCATTTTGGGAGATACATTATATAAGAAATAAATTTATGGAACATTCCTAAGATGTGTAGACAAGGAACACCTAAAAAATTTATTGGAATTATTCCATAACAAAGCTTGTGGGGTCATTTCTCATCTTCTATGTTTGCTTTAAAGATTGTAAGAAATCACTATTACTTATCAAGTATGTTCAAAGATTCTCAAGATTGGTTTATACAATTTGAACGATGCTAACAATTTGTTGGGAATCCTTAACTTGTTTTTCCTTGAGTTCTAATGATAATTAATGAACCATTTAAATAATACGGGCTTGATTTTATTGGTATACTTAATCCATATTTGAGTGTTGGTCATACATATGTTGTAGCTACTATTTATTACTTTACCAAGTGGGTAAAAGTAATTCTAGTAGAACATATGACACAAAAAATTGCCTATGAATTTCTAAAAAAATATACTCGTCAAGCTTAGAGTTCCTCATAAATTTTTTATTAATAATGTATCTATTTTTTCTTTGAATGAAATATCATGGAATCATCATACCTCATTCATCTAATTATCATCCACAAGGTATTGGTATAGGTGAATAATAATCTTACCAGTAGTGTATGCAAGTTAATAAATGACAATAATTAGAAATAGCATAAAATAATTTATGGTGCATTGTAGGAAGATGGAATTACCCAAAAAAGAGCTATGGGTATCTCTCTTTTTGAAGTTATATATGATATTGATTCTGCATTACATATAGCTCTAGAACTCTCTACTTTAAAATTGTGAAATGTTATTGAGGATGAAAAATTATAAGATTCATTAGAGAAAATTGTCTTATACTTAACAAATATTTAAGAACAACATGACAATATTGTTGATGTAATTGTTGAACACCAATCCAAATTTAAGAATATTTTTTATAAGAAATCAAGTCATGGATTTTTTGCAATTGGTGATCTCATACTATTGTGGTATAAAAAGCAAGAAGATAAAGGGAAGCAGATAAAGTTTGATTCATTATGGCTGGGCCCTTTTTAGATTAGACAATCATGTGGCTAACACACTTACTACTCGGTGTACATTGATGATAATCACTTACCTCTTCCTTATAATGCAAAATATTTGAGGTTTTTAAAATAATAAAATAGGTTACCCATACTATGTATACTATTTTTTTTCTTTCCATCCTTGTTTGCCTTTGTTTTGTTATTTTTATCCCTCATTGTATGTTCACTTTTCATACTACCTTTCATTAAATCTATTGACCAATGGTTTACTTTGATCTTTTTTCAAGATTATGGATTCCTACTACATCCTCAAGGTCTTTATTTGTAGTAAGATCCATATGGTATCATTGCATGTTCAATTTAAGAATTAATAAGGTTAAATTCCCTTCATTTGTGTTTTTATCATATAACCATACATACACAATCTAACTTGTCCTAATGGTTTTCAATTTTCCCTTTGTCTTGTTCATTTATTTTTCCTTGTTTCCTTGATATCCCTATTTGATTTAAAAACATTACGACAAAACTTCAACTTTTGGAAAATTTTGAACACTTGAAACTAATTCTTGGTGAAGTGAATGTTCCTTGGAACACTTCATCACCAACAATTCTCTTGAGAATAACTTAACTTTGAAATATGTATTTGACACTCTACTCTCATTCTTTCAAATAGATTCATTTGAAAGAGTTATCAATTCCTAAGAACCTTTTCAAAATCCAAAATTGTTCCCAACACCACATGAATTCTTGAAGGCTCAAATATTTCTAAAAACTTTAAAATAGCTAAGGGATGGTGTGTTGGTGATTTCATCAATTCCTAACACTCTTGTTTTGGCTGAAATAATAGTCCCACATATAAATACTGAGACCACACAAGCCAATTAGAGGGTTAATTTTGGAGAATATGACAATTCCTAAAATCCATTCACTTCTAAAAAAGTTCTTGGGAGCTCACAATTTTCTAAAGCAATTCAAATCACTCAATTTTTTCCAAAATAAGAACATAAATTTATGAGCTTATAAGCCAAATAGTTCCTCATGTGCTAATATTTTTTGAAAGACATCATAACAAGGGCTCTCCTATGGGAAAGATTATATATATGTCAAGTAATTCCACATTCTACTCAATTGAGTTCCTCAACTATTACCAATAGAGATCTCTATAACTTGAAGCATTCTTCTTGAAGTGTCCCTAAATAGATATTGTAACCCTTAAGTTGAGTTCTCACTAGCTCAAAGATGTGAAAGGAATTTGGGTACATGTACATAGCTTCCTACACTAATCTAAGTAGGGGAGAGTTACAAAAAAATATTTTTAACACCTTTTGCAATTATAGTATCAAAAGATGCACATTTAAAAATTAAATAACATAAATAACAATGCAAACTATAAGATGGTGTTTACATGGGAAAACCCTTTCAAGAAAAAACCCACACTCCAAATTATGTGGCTCAACTTGTATTATCAACAACAATGCTAGTTACAATACAATCTTAAGAGATATGCTCAGGAGTCTTCACACTACGACAAGAATCTAGAGTAATTCCAACAACATAACAACATGTAAGCTTCTTCAAACCTATAATCATCAAAATGCACTAATTTTGAAAGTATTTATAACCTCTCAACATGAAACAAGGCACCCAAGACTTGTCATAACCAATTCCCATGCTTGAGGTGTGAACATGAGTTCATTGTGACATGTCATCATAATCATAACTCATAATTATGACAATCTTCTATAAATCAGCACTTGTCCCATAAAATTAGCCACCAATACACATGCAATGATCCTTCATGTATGTAATTACCTTCCATGTGTAGGCACCCTCATCACATGGGTCACACCTATCATAGTTAACTAAAAATCTATCATTCTTTATTCTTCCACCATCATAATCAATCATAAATCGATATACCCAATTGTCATAGTCCGTTACATAGTAACTTATAAAAAATGCCACCAATTTAGGCACAAATCTAGGTCCTCCAAAGTGGACACATGTTAAAGTGAGGCAAAGATGACTAGCTAGTTTTAAAGAACTTCCTTAGGGATTTCAAGGATGAAAAATTAGTAGATGGGAATATGTAGCAATTAATTCGCTTATATTTGAAGCTTGTAGTGGGATGAAAAAGAGACATGGCCATCCTATTAGGTGGCCAATTGTGGGTAATGTTCACAAATTAAACTTTAGCTTAATTTCTTAGGAAACCTCATCTCGAAAGCGAGTATCTTGGGTAGGTGTTATCATCAATTTGATATTTTTTGATACATGTTTTATGATGGGAAAGGTGGGGCTTCCATTGAAGGAGCTAGGAATAAAACTTTAAGGTTTGATGAGGGTGTAAAAATTGGGTTAAATCAATGAAAAATTAAATGGCAGATTAGCACAAGGGATAGGGATAAAAATTAATGATTGGAAACACTTATGAAGTATAAATAAGGATAAGGGAACAACATTACAAATGGGATATGGATGACTAAGGTTGACACATGTTAGACAAAAGGGGTCAAAATAATAAAAGAGACACACATATAGGGTAGGGGCTAAAGTAGACATAAAAGTGCAACAAGGAAGTTGTAGGGAGTGGGATTAGATTAAAAAAAACTTGATCGTTTGGGTTGCTTCCTTTCATTTAGCACTATTCAAGGAAGAAGCATTCTAATAGTGTAGATGGAGGAATGATTCCAATGTGTAGATTGAGCCTTGGGTTTGAATATCACTCTTCTTATCAGTATAAATAAATGTATAGATAAATGATAGAATATTGTCTAAAGATATGAGGATCCCTCTATATCTATGCCATGGCCTATATTACTATATTACTTTCCTTAAATAAGGCCCATTTTGATATTTTTTGGAGCCAAAATCTATCTCTAGAGCCCTTTTTTTTTTAATGTTGTGTAGCTCATTTATTTTTTGTTCTTAACATTATGATTCAAGCTAGAAACACCTTTCCCAGCATTATCCCACTTGTTTTATAGGAGAAAAGTTAATATCAACACTATCAACTATTTTCTAGAGGCCAAGGGGTATGTAGGCTTATTGCACCACCTAAGATTCTTTGTGTTGATTGGCTTTGTCAATGAACCTATGATATTTTTAAAAGTGTTAATTTTTGCTAGCACCACCCTTCTATCCTCTACCATGTCACCAAAAAATAGTAATGGACATCTATGCGCTTCATCGTCACATGAAAGGTTGAGTTCTTTTCCATACATGTCACTCTCATCATTAAATAGAAATTTAATAGCTCCCTAACTCAACCCACAACTAAACACAATCTCTTAATCCATGTATTCAAACTTTATATTTTATAAAATAACCACAACTTGTCACTTGATCATACAACTAATAACACCACTAAATAAATTGAACACACATCCACTAGCAGATCTTCTATTGTCAACATCTCCTACCTAATCATAATCCACAAATCCATGATATTTATCAAGTATTGGTCTCCTATAGAATCACCATGATAACAAATGGAGTACTCATAGATACCCCACAAATATTTGAATATCTTCTCAACTCTAGGATTGATGTATTAAATAAATGATACTAATTTTGTTTCAAGAATGACTAAGCTTTGTCAAAAAACTATTTTCTTTAGTATGATGAATATATTAGAGTTTGAATTGACACAAAAATCTATGTAGATTTGATTTGGGATATGTAGGAATGACTTGATAGAAAAATATCTACTAGTTTCTATTTGGATTCACCTATTGGATATTTAAGAAGTCAAGGTGATGTTTAGAGACATCGTTAAGGAGATTGTTGACTCTATCTATAAGTGAATGAGCTCTCTTAGGTCAAACCCAAGTCTCGTGTACCAAATTAATGGCAATCAAAAATATTGAAGACAACACTCACAGACATATAAATGGCTTATATGATAATGCATATCCAATTTCCCTTTAGAATTGAAGTACACTTTAACAATCCATCCTATGAAATTAAGTGCATGATGAATGCCTTTAAATACCATGAAATAATAATATGTTGCATGATAGGTGTGTTGGATTAACTCATAACAAAGTGAAAGGGGGTGAAAAAATTAGAATTTAAATATGATGAATTAAATTTAGTCGTTCATCTATGCACTCCTTGAGATTGAATTAGGTCAATAATATTTCCCTTAGAAATGATATTAAGGGATAAAGTGTTGATTTCAAGGTAGGGAATGAATACTTAGGAACTAGTGAGAATGAAAATGAGATAGATATTAATATAGATGAATAAGTGTGGGGTCATGAGCTAAGTCTAACAAAAATTAAGCCACCGGCTGACATGCTTTTGTATTAAGACATTCCCATCAAGGTGGGCACACTATTAAATGGGAAATAACTTGGGTATGCTAGTTTCACCATTACAAATATAAATGCCATTTGTTGTTGTATTGAATTAAGCATATTACAAAAATTACAAGATACTAACCACAGTCAAAGATTGACAATCATATACAATTGTAACGTAAAAAAAAGACATACATAGTTGCAAAACAACAACATTAACCATCTCCTAATGATGCTAAAAATAAGCAAATTTCCTTTTGACGAATGACTAAAAACAATTGTCCAATAAGTACAACCAATAATGATGATTGGATAGAATAATAAAAATACATAACTAGAGGAACACACTTAGCAATTGTGCACCCTTACTTTGCATCTCTCAAACTCATACATGATGATTTTGAATTACTCAAATTTTCACAATTGTTTACTTGACAAGTTTAGTGTTTAAACATAAGGTCCTAGGTCCACATCATAAAACATGATGCTGCATCAACATGTTTTAGTTGAGATTTCATAAAATAGAAAGAAAAAAATCCAATTATTATGTGAATTCTTTTTTTTGATATGCCCATATCATCGTATAATTTTTATTTAGATTAATGTCATTTAATTTAGATTGGTGTGCCCATAGCATATTTATTATGCTGAGACGCGTATTACAATGGCATCCATCAAAAAGCCAAATTCAATGTAAGAAAAAACTCTTTAGTTTGAATTTACGTTCAAATGACATGCAACTAGCATAACTACATTCATTGTATGTAGACATTTTTTCAAGCAGATTTAAAGTAGATTTAAAAACGATTATAAATTGATTTGATATCTTATTCACTCTAAATACTTATTTTTTATATCATAATCAATTTTATAATGATTTCATTTTTATTATTATTAATACTAAAATTTAATATTAATAATTTTATAATTAATTTAATTATAGTAATTATTATAATAAATTAGTATTTATATAACATTATTATTTATATAAAATATTTCGAGAGTTATCCTTCTTAAGGCACTTATTTTCATCATTTTTTCTCATTGCAATAGTATTTCATCATTCGTATGATAATTATAAAGATTTTTTTATTTTATAATATATATTTTTATATTATTTTTATTTTGAATGTTAAAAAGATAAATTAAAGTAAAATAAAAATAATTATGTCCATGTCGAGAGGCGTATTACGCAAGTGATGATAATGTTGCTTTTTTAGCTTATAAAATCAATTTAATTAAAAAAATAAATTAAAAGTACAACTAAATACGTAGTGTCATTTAATAAATTTTTAAGTTTTTAGGGTGAACATTTATTTACATTAGTAACATAAATGTTTTTTTTTAATTATATCAAATTTCAATGTATTTATTTGTAATTTTTTTTTGTTTATTTTTCAACAGTGTATTTATTTATTTATTTTTCAATAGTTTTTAGTTTTTTTGCTTTGCTTTTAAAGTAATTTTAAATATGTTCTATTCACAACTTTCTTTAGATGTTCTTATCTTTGAATTCAGGTTGTTGAATCATAACTGTTTCAAAACTTTGCGGTTGCAGGTTTGACTTTATTCTCTTGGAATTGGATTTCTCATAGGTTTTGATGGAACTTCAAATTTTTGCTCCTTATGTTCCATTCCTACCCTGCCTGGTGTCACTGGTCTTTCATGGTGTTGAAAATTTCTGAGGGTTGGGGTTTTAGCTTTGTTTGCATATAAAACCCTAATGTTTGTTTTACCCCTTGGGTGGGATCTTTTTCGCTGTTACTTTTTGAAGGGTCTTAAAATGACTTATGTCTTATCAGCTCGTCTAGGCCAGGTCCCTTTGGTCTTAATTTGTATTTCCTCCGTGGGTTTTGTTTTCCCTAAGTCTTGGTTGGCCCTGTGTTTCATCGTTTAAAAACAACTTATGTTGTTGTTTACTGTTGGCCTAGTAATGTCCCTATGTCCTTTCTGAGGGATCAAATTTGTGCTACCTTTGATCAATTACCATTTGATCTTAGCCATTCCCTCTCACATCCCAATGAGGGATGGCCCCACCACAATGCTTCGGATAGCAAATAAACACATGCCATACGTCCCTTTTGGCGTACAAGGAGATCAAATAAAGAAATATTAATCAATTATTGTTGATATCAATGGGGCCTGCCCACCATCCCGTGGATGGTAAATTGCAAGGTTTTACCTATCACCATATCGTACGCACTCACCACGTGTCTCATCTAGTGGAGCTGAAGGAACAATGAAATACATTAATCCGACCTTGAATACATTAAAAGGTGGGTTACTAAAGTGCTTGTGAGATGCACGTGCTTCAAACCGATGAAGATGTTATGATCTCA
>VDFB02108181.1:0-14711 GCA_007258455.2 Sequoia sempervirens
AAAAATTTCAATGTAGAACAAAATGCGTTTTTCAATGCATTCACAAAACATGAGCACATTATAACACATTCAAATTTTGGCAATGCATTCAAAAGAATACATTTTTGAAATTCAAACCATAACATGAGCGCGTTATAATGTGCTCACATTTTTGCTATTTCAGGATGAAAAAGTGGAGTGGCCACTTTTTGGCCTCTCATCTTTGAGCACCCACCCATTATCAAATTTAATTTTTCATTTTTCTATGGAAATAAGGACTCTATGTGGAATGTAGTATAATTTTTTGAGATTTTTCTAACAATATTTGTTAATTTTTCTACTATTTTCAATAGAGGTCATTATTTTTTTATAATATACATATATTGATTATAATATAAAAATTATATAATATTAAATAAGATATAATCTATATTATAATTTTTGAAAAACTAATACTTAATGCTACATACTTATAAAACGGTATTTACAAATGACTTCATTTGATTCCCTAAAAGGTGAAGTGAAATTATTTCTTTGTTAGTGTTTTGATGCATGCAAATTAGACATTGTTAAGGGTTTTATTTAATCCTAGGGGGTTCTTGTTGGCCCCACAGTTGTCGTTGCACCAAAAGATCGACCTATTACTGCCCGATACAACTGTCAGAGTTAACAGATCCATGGGAGGCGGTTAGTCCATGTTGTGAATCCCAAGGGGAGCGTTGACCATCTGCCAACAAACTCCCCCTCAGCATTACCCAAGGGGATTCAAACTCGACACCTTTGGATTTGATACCAATTGTTGGTCCCACAGTTTCCGTTGCACCAAAAGATTGACCTATTAATACCTGATACAATTGTCAGAGTTAACAGATCCACGGGAGGCGGTTAGTCCATGTCACGAATCTGGAGGGGAGTGTTGACCATCTGCCAACAGTTCTATCCAAGGGGGTTTGATTTAAAGGGGTTTGATCTAAACCCATTCAATCAAAGTTGTTTAGATGGAATCTTTTCTAGGCTTAAATCATTATTTTTTTAAATAAAAAAATATGTGATTTTAGACAAAAATTAGGATGTCCCACAAGTGGGACACACTATTGTGGGATCAACGTAGAATTGAAGATGCCATCTCAATGGGTTAAAAATCAAGTAGTTGAAGTTGCTATAAGAAGGATTTAATTTTCTTAAAGGATGAAGATAGATTGATGATGTTTATTGTAATAGAGCATTAATGTTTAATTAAATAAAATACTAGGCTCATTACCCATAACTATTATTTGGATGGTTGTCCCTTGGAATTCTATTTTATTGCATAATTCACTAAATTAATAATATTCTTGAGCATCAAACTCACTTAATTTTGTATATATGGCCACTATGCTACCAAAATATATTTCTAGTAGATTTCTCACTGTTTTGAAGCTATTTTTTACATTTGATGGAGTTAAAGTTTATGTGGAAAGAGCTTAAAATATGATGTGTTGTATTTTTTTGGAAATGTACATATGCATGGGAGTAATAGAATAGATAAATTAATTATTAAAAAGATCATCATATGTCAATCCATGTAATTATCTCTACCTGATCTCATGAAACTAGGAATGCCACCAAATGGTCATTAATAGAATATTATTTTGGATTAAGAAATTCCCAAAAAAGAGTGCAAATAGGTTTTGAAAGAGAAAATTTTGAACCCCAAAGATATATTAAGCTAAAATTTATCTTTCTATTGTATTATTGCATCAAATAGAGTAATAATAGATATATCTAGCCTAACTTTGAATGCAATTTATAATACAAGAGGTGGGATAAGAACTTGAAATTGACTATGCTATAGAAAAAACAACAATAGGATTAGAATAACATATTTATGTGGATTTTGAGATTATAAATCAACTTTGAAAGGCAGAAAAATCATTCTTTCAAATTTTTAGCTAATTTTGATGTGATACGGCAAAAAAGTTAGTAATAGCTACTAGTGACTTATAGGGATATCTAACATTGGGGTGCTTGTGACCTACATGACTATATAACCCTATAAATTTAATGCCATATTATGTGATGTATTCTAGTGTCCTTGTTCCAATGAACCTAAATTGTTTAGTCAACCCTATAAGATGAAATTTATAGTCTTAACTTAGCTTTGGAAAATATCTATGTGCAATCATATGTGGAGTTCTTATGGTGTATGTTGATTTATAGAGGTTAGATTTGCAACATAGGTTTAGGGGAGAAGAGATCTATGGAAAAATAGAGTATCTTGTGTATAGGATAGAAAAAGAGAAACCCAATTATGTGTGGGAAATTGCAAGGGAGTTTGTGAAGGAATTTATGGAGATAAAGAGAGAAGGACATCTAAGAGATTTTTAATCGTGGAGGGTTATATGATTTTATCCATGGAGTGAGGAGCCGCCATGAAAAATTAATATGCTATAGATTGGAGAGCATTGAGTGAGAGCGTGAAAGAGTGGGGAGGTTAGGGGTTCTAAGTGAGAAAGAAAAATATTTTTATATTATTCATTATAATAGATATTTGTTATAAAAATTAGTAGGGATCGCTAGGACTAGGGATTCATCCATTCATTAAGTTTAAATTTCAAAATTTAAGTTGGAAATCAATTTCAAAGTGTCTAAGTGTCCAAGGCATTAACATCTAAATATTTAAGCATCTTTTGAGAGTTTAGATATAAAATCTCTAGGGAAGATATAGGTTGTCTGAGATAGCCTAGTTATACTTGTAAAACTTAATCAATACATAAAGTGAGTCCTAAAACATATCTATGGAGATGGACACCAAACTAGGAGTAGAAACATAATGCAAAGAATACAAAGTAAGTAAATTTTGACTTTACATTTTGTCCTCACTTTAATAGATTCATGAAGTTAGGTGAAATATGTTAATGCAAATATATTACATAGATATAACTAAAGTATATAATGAAAAAATGAAAAGGATACATAAGATAATCCTACAATACACCCATAGAAGAAATTATAGTTACTATTAGTTGAAAATAGATATGCTAAAAGATAATATAAAAGACATGCTAAATGAAAATCACACACATTCATTTCATTAATTAGTTCTTATTGAGTATTCTAGTGACAAGTCTTTACTAATTGGAAAATTTCAAAATTTTAGTGAGTAGGATGTATCATAAGGGGTATTGTCTCACCATAAGTTTACCAAAATGTGGTGAATCAACACACAATTATTTATTAGAATTTTACATCATGCTTTTTCATTGGCATAATCCATGCACAATTTGTATTGAATTGCCTAAAATTTATTATACACATCTCAATTTTAAGTCAAATTGATTCAAATCATTTAGTTATTCATGTTTTAAGTTTAAAAGAGATATAAACAATCACTTAAATAGTTCAAATGTGTATCTTATGTAAATATTGGCTTCATTTTGACATAGAATAATATGAGAACAATTATTTTCTTTGTATTAAGCTTTTTGGGAAAAATGAACACATACAATTTACATCACTTGTTAAGCCAATAATATTTCGATTTACTAGATACTTTATGGATCAATGGTTAATGTTATTCATTCATTTGTTTATGTGCAATACATTTCCACTTCTTGTTTGTGTGGAAACACATTGATTGACAAGAAAAGAAAAAATCTAACAAGTGGTTTGACTTCATCAAAACACCCAAAAAGGCCCACTTGAGATATTAGAAGGATCATTCCTCTATAATATCTATACTCTCACTCTCTCAACAAACTCAAACATAATATTTTCTAGATTTTCAATGAAAACTTCTACAACCCCTATTCATTCCCCTTGCTAATGTGATGTGCTAATTGCTTCTCACTATCTTCTCACCATCTACATTAAACAAATTATATAAACCCCAATATAATATTCTAATCACTTCTCACTATCTTCATTAAACATACTATTACTTCTCACCATCTCCATTAAATAAACAAATTATTTAAAAGGTTAATGTGTCCTTAACAATAGGGTGCACAGAATTTCACCACACCCAGAGCTCACTATATATCGTTAACATAGCCAATGTCTCTTATATATGCTACACGCCACAGAAATCTCATAGTTCCTGCTTGGATTCAATCCACAGTTTCATTTTTGCCACAAAAATCCAACAATTCCTCGGATTAGCCCAAAAAATAACATAAGTCTACAAGAATTCGCTACACTCTTAAAATTAAAAGATTTCATTTCACAGTATTTACTATATGCATCACGCACCTGCCAAAATTCTACTCTGACAACCCTAGTATACACTGTAACCTTAAAATATATGAGAGTTCACCAGGTCCTTGACAATAAAGAGCATTAATAAACATTTTTCCATGCATGCACTGAGATGAATATCTAATAATTCTACCTGAATTTAACAGTGTCTCTGAAAACGACTCTCCATCAAGAATACAACCTAACAAAACTTCACTGCTAAACTTTTTGTTTTTCTCTCCAGAGAGTGACAGATCGCATGTTGAATCCGGTCCCACTTTCAGATTTATTTTAATACGTGCAACAGTGCAAAACCAACTATTATACACAGATTTCCTTACGATTCATTTCTGCCGACGTATCTGGGATTCAATGTGCAGTGCTACCATGAGGTCTTCCAAGGTATAACTATAAGCATGTGAAGGAGTGCTCCTGCTGCAGGATTCACAGCACTTAGAGCAGCGAATGAAGTTGAAATGATTGTGATTATCACGTTATGATGTCCCATCGTTCAACAGAACGTCTAAAATTTTCTTCTCTCTTTCATCTTGATGATATATTACGTAGTGTGATTCGAAATGTTGATGAAAAACAACACAATCAATTCCAAAAATTATATTAAAACAAAAACAAGAACAAAATTCTAATATTCAATAGATTGAATCAGGCGATAAATATTGAAAAATCTACCGACCATCACTTGAAGTGAAATGAGATTCACCTCCTTTGATTAGTGCCTCTACATCAAGCTGTAGATTTGAATGGAAGAAAGGCACAATAGAGAGGAAATGAGGTAAAAGATAAGGTTAGTGTTTTGAGATTAAGTAATAGATAGGGTTAGGGTTTGCTAATATTAATAATATATTATTAGAAAACTTATAACATTGTAGTTAAATTTATTTGGTTATTAATTTTTGTATCTATTAATCAGTTGTGAATTATAATTGATTATAGCTCAAATTTAATCAATTGTGTGTTATAATTGATAATAAGTCAAGTTTATATACAATTTGATGAATAAGTCTCCATTTATCATTTATAAAATAGATTTACATATAGTAAACAAAAAAAGGTGGATGAAAAAAGTCATATCCCAAAAGTTCAAACAAGGCAACAACCCAAAACAAAATGAAACTAAAACATGTCACTATGTGGCAAAAGCAAGAGCATTAGGAGGAGGAGATGGATCTTGATCATCCAGTTAACCCCATACAATGGTGGGGTCCACAATATCCATAAGAGGTTCACAACCATCATTGATAACATCATTTTTTAACCAAAATATTTTTAAAATTAATTATCTACACTATAATTTTGTTGGCTGAATAGTTTGGAGTCTTATTCAAAGCTCTATAAAAAGAAAACATTCATTAATAGACTACAAGAAATTGATTTATATATTGAGTTGTTCATTATTATGGAGGTTAAGTTATACGATACAACTTTATAAGGATAATATACTAATCTTATATTCTATTTTTCTATGGTAAATAATATGCAGCTCACATGATGATGAATTTGACACGTGGGTGTTTGGTATTCCTAACATTACGACAAGATGGTTGAAACAATTATAAGGTGTGTACTACAAGAAAAATCTTAATTCTATTATATAAGAAAGATCATTTGCTCTCAAATGTAATGCTTGACAATTGACGTTGTTGATATGGGACAAGCTTAAACAACACATTCTAAGCTTTGACTTAGTTAAGTCACTCATTTAAAATCACACTACCTTTTTCAATAGGACCCATCTATTAATGTGATTTCAAATAAACCACCTAAACAAATCAAAATTTATAATATATTGTTTAAAACAAAATATTTATATATTTTCTAATGTACTGAAACATATACAATACTTCTTGAATATGTTGAACAGAGTACCCAAAAAGACATGCAATTCTTCTTGAAGCAGTGCATATCTTTCGGTACATAAACCAGAAAGATATGCAATGCTTCTTGAATATGTTGAGCAGAGTATCCAGAAAGATAGGTTACTTGGTATCTATCATTTCAAGGAAAGATACCGGGAGTATGTCTCGTTCATCTACTTAAGCTGAGTGGCAGCTGAGAGCTATCAAATGAAACCCACAAAAGGTTAGGAATGAGGGAAAACATGCTGGGGTCCATCTTCTTGTCAGGTAGATGCATCCATACACAATAGTATATAACAGTCGCAAAGGCTCTTGCTATCTATTTGGTGCAGTTATATGGTCGGGCCCGACACTAAGCAGTGGGCAGTGAGTTTATCGTGGAAGGAAGGAAGCACGGGTGGTGGAGCAGAACCAATAGCTTGCAGAGGCTAGGAATTTCTGTCGAGAAAACAGGGCTCGCCGACAGTCATAACGGGGCCACTTGCCAGGTGCATCGTGGAAATCATTCGAGGCAACAATTTCACCGACATCGTTTTCTAACACTTTTTTTTTATTGATTGTTTATTTCTTTAGTCATTATTATGATATTGCTATCAGGATTCAAAATGTGTAGTTTCGAGTCAAACTCATTGATCCATATTTCATGAGTAGTGGTTCACAAGAACCTATCTCTTATGATAATGAATGGTCCACTTAGCACTCATTGTATCTAGGTGATGCTCACAGAGGTGAAGCACTGGGCCTTCCTAGGAGGTCACCCATCCCAGTACTACTCCAGCTCAAGCGTTCTTAACCACAGAGTTCTCTCCAAGGTTAGAGTTCTTTTTTCATATCAAAATATATAGTTTTGTATACCACACATTAGATTTATTATTTTATTTTTGTTGTTGCGACTACAATATTTGACAAAATGCCACCACAACGTAACACAGAGACCAACGACTAATTTGATGGCAGCAAGCAATGGAGGCTGACTAGGCATCCCCATTAGTTGGCATGCATAGGGAGGTTAAGTCAGGTTATTACAAAGCTTAAAAAAAGTGATGGTGAGTTGGGTAGTGAATTGGTTTTTGTCATTCAAAGATTAAACATAAATTGTCGTTATGTTGAAAGCGTATCCTTAATTAAAGTTCATGGAGCTTCTTTTGCCATCAATGATACATAGTACTGCATAAAAAATGCAAGGCAGTGAAAAAGATCGTGGTACTGCATAAAGGATGCAAGGCACTGAAAAAGATCATGGTTGTTCGTTTTTCCCATTCGATCTTGTTGTTTTTCGTCATTAATTTTTTATTGTCGCCATTTTTAGAAACTGATTATGTTTGCCATTGTATATAGTGTGAGGATTGAGAATCAACAACTATTAGATAATAATACAATTAATAAAATAATTGTAGTTATGCAAATTTTAATAGTCATTTTATATCATATTTACTTATAAATATTGTGTTTATTAATTATTTAATATAATAATAAAATTAGTATAATAATAATAAAACAATAATATAAGAATACTATAATATAATAATTTTATATTATTAATATAATAATAAGAATAGTATATTAATAATCATATAATAATAGTAGTAGTAAAATAATTAAATAATTTAATACTAATATTCATAATATTAATAATTAGAATAATATAATATTAAAATCAATATAATAATATAAATATAATATCATTTAATACATCTATATATTATAATTTAATTTAATATAATAATAATGTAACATAATCCGAACTTGATATATTAATAAAAATATAATAATATAATAGTAAATACATAAAGGAAAAAAATAACATAATAATATTATTTATATTATTATACAAATATAAAATAATAATATATCAACAAAACTAATGTTTAAATGACCTACTACACGAATGCATGAAAAAAAATAAATCAAATTTTTTTCTAATTGACCTTCCACACCTCTTCATATCCATTACACACCAAGATGCGACTATAGCAAATAGATATTCAAACATAATAATTGATGTTAAATATTAGATATTTTCAAATTTTCTAATACATTGACAAGAGTATCCTCAAGTCTTTATGCATTATTTCTAGTGCAAAATTCCTTCTAAATCCCCTTTTCATTATGGTTTGATAGATTCCCTTGAACCCTATTCCAAAGCTCCCATTTTGGTATAGGGAGGAGATGCTAGTAAGGGTTGTTTTTGGTTTTACATCTATTAATTAAATCTGTTCAATAATTTTTTGTTTACAACAAAAAAATATTTTGTGCATATTATTGTTTGTAAGAGAGGCATTCTATTAAATATTTCATGTCTTGTCTATGCTTCCACATTTGGCATGCATGTCTATTAGAGTAGCTGCAATTACAACATTTAACATAATTTCTCTATCATTTATGCTTTAATGGATGTCTATAACTATGTAGAATTTGGATTTACACATGCCAATTCCATTTTCTTGAAAGTTTCTAAATATTTTTCAATAAATCTATTTTGTGCATATCTTGTAATCATGACATTTCATAAGACCAAATTTCTTTCAGGGATTTTGTGAAATAGTTTGTGCATTTATCTATGTTTTGACATGTTGCATACATGTCTACTAGGGTAGTTGCAACTATAATATCTCACAATTTTTTTCCATCCTTTATGATTTGATGGATGTCTAGACACCTTGTTCCAAAGGTTCCATTTTGACATAGGATTGGAGTACAATGAAAAATGTTGACTTATCACCACAATCTTCACAAGAAATTATGAACAAAATTTAATAAAGGATAGTTTATGTAGAAATTCTCTCTTGAATGATATTAAATTGTGATTAATTTTCTTAGTACCTTATATTGTGGTTTGGAATGCATGTAAATCATCTTGTACATTATGTATAGCAAAAAAATTGAGCAATTTTAGGCATCTCTTAATATATATGTACACACATATATACACAACTTCTAATTGATTAGTGCCTCCAATTGATATTTCTAAACTAAAGAGCATAAAACATGATATATATTCAATGAGTAGTAGTCAATTTATACATGCATGGAACAAAGAGAAATTGGTTTAACTTAAGACAGTTAAACTATATACCTAAACTATATACCATTAACAATGCATTAGAATGTTATGCTAACATTCCCCCCAACTTATATTATTCCTCAAATGTACCCCTAAAAACCCAAATTTCACCTTGCCAAGGGACCCCCCCTTAAGACTTACATAACAAAACTTGTTGATTGCATAAATACAAATTCAAGAGAAAATATTTCCTTGAAGAAACAAATCCTGAGTTGGGTGGAACTCCATCAAGCTACCTTGTGACCCTCAGAAGGGTGTAGCTTCGAGTTGAATTCCCAAGTTCTTGGACTATCATTTTCCTGAACTCTTGAATCACTAATTCCCAAATTATTCAATAAAAATCCATATTGAATTGTGACAGAGCTCCATCAAGTTATCTAATGACCCTCAAAAGGGTATTATTCTCTATCACAGTTAAATAAATTCGTTGGACAACAATCCATATTGAGTTCAACACCAAATCCCTTATTTGTCTCCAAAAATCAAACTTCACAATATATGTATCAAAGTTTAGCATCAACAAGGAAAGCAAGGAAGAAGAAAAAATGCTTCTCATGCAAAGCAACATCTCAAAGTGAGAAGATAACTTGAGATGATGAGAATTCCTCCATCCTCTAGTGCCACTAGCGTCCAATTGTGAAGGCTTAAAGTATAAATTCATTCTTAGTAATATCAACAAAAACATCACCCTTTGGTGAATCCTCTTCCTCAACACAGGCTAAGTTAGCTTCATTTGTTTGATCTTTGATTTTTCCTTTAGGAACGTCACTGACTCAAGTTTTACAAGACCAAGCTATGAGACCTTTTTTTACAGTAAAAACATTTAATTTTCGTGTTATTTGTACCTGACCTTTAATTATGGCTTCAAGAATATAATGCATTCTACTAGTTATTTGTACTTGACCTTTAATTATGGCTTCAAGAATATAATGCATTCTCCTAGTTATTTGTACTTGACCTTTAATTATGGCTTCAAGAATATAATGCATTCTCCTATTGAGAATCAAATTCTATATAGATTCTGAATTTGTTCTCTTTTCTTCTACTAAAGAGCTGAAATCATATCTTCTAAGGTTTAAGAAGTTATTTGACTGAGTGTAAAAATAACATTATTATATTTTAAAGGAAAATTGTTTAACAAGATAGCTTTAGAATCATCATCATCAACTAGAGCCTTGACTTTTGCTAGTTGCCTAATGAGAGACTTCAAATTACTTATGCCATTTGACATTGTGATTCCATCTTCCATTTTGAACTTTGAATAATTGAAGTTTTAGGGAAAACTTTGCATTAAGTGCTTTTGCTCCAAACAATTTATTTAGATTATCCCAAATTTCCATTGATGATTCATCTAAATCTATGTGATGTAATTAAGAGTCAAAAAGAGAAAGCTTAACAATAGCCTTGGCTTTATCATCTCTACTATTCCAATCCAATAACTTATTTGCATTTGTAGATGATTTTTCATTTCCGCTTATTATTTCCCATAAACTTTTACTCATTAATTACATGTGAATTTTCATTCTCCAAATATAAAAATTAAATCCAGAATACTTATCTAATAAAATCTCCATAATGATATATCCCTTTTACATAAAACATTTAAATCAAACTTAACTTTGCCGCGAAATATTCCTTATATCACCATTTACATGACTTCCAATATCAAAACAACTTATTACTGAAACTAACTCAATATGAAGATTACAAGCCAAACAAATTAACAGTTTCTAAATCAACATGAATTCATACCTGCATTTCAAACTGTTCTCTAGACTTTTAATCAATGTGAGGAGATCGCAGCACCGAGCACTCTTCTTCAAAGCAGTCCGACCTTATGGAAACTCTAGAAGCAGTACGGTTTCACCAATATGTGAATCTTGGCGTCTCCAATCAATTCTTTCTTTGCTTTTTTTTCTTCTTAGATTGATACTCAGATTAATTGGTGTACATGTTAATTGCAGTCATATCCTATGCAGCAGAAAGAAAAACCCTTGATATCAAACACTACAACCTTTGGGCATATGGCATTCAACACTTCAGGAATGTAGGACTCTTCTCCAACTGTTTCTAACTACCATACTTTTGCACGCATTGGTCTGCCATAAAATTCTTCCAATGCACAGGCTTGATATTCCATCGGCTGCACAACACAACAAATTATTCAAGTCACACCCATAGCCTCTGCACAATGCAGGGTCGATGCCCGGATAGAGCAACTCGTGGATTGCACAATCCATGCCTTCCACAAATCTATCCCAGACACAATGATTGACCCACAAAATAGTCACAACTTGCACGAGCTAGATTGCACCTTCCACACCAAAATGCCGCACCTTGGATGGCACGGTCTGCTACACCTCGAGTACATGCCTATGGTTCTTACATTTATCTCACACCTAGTTTATATAAACTTCAGCGCATCAAAACATATCACAGGGATAGAGGCTCTGATACCAAATGAAGGGTTCTAGGAAAATTCACCGACAATAATTCATTGATGGAAAATTCACTGCCAGCAATTCACCGTGGGAAAATTCACCGTCATGACAAATTCATCCCTAAATAAAATTCACTGCCAACAATTCATCGTGCATTAATATTTTTTAATATATATTTCCAAAACTTTGATTTTTTTCAAAAGAATAATTTGATTTATGATAATAAAAATAAATAAAAATTAATCACATTAACTTTAGAGAATTTGATTTATGATAATAAAAATAAAAATATTTTTCAATATATTTTATTTTATCAATCATCTATAATTGATTTATGATAATAAAAATAACTCAATTTTTAATATATTATCATGTTAAAAACATTCATATCAAAATAAACATAAAAAATAATTACTATTGAGATGAATAGAAATTACTATGAACCAAACCTAACACAAAAATAAATCATCTCAATAAATCAATTATTGACAATTAGAGAGGTGTATAATAATTATTTTTCGAGTATCTAACAGGTAAAAAATAATGGGTATCTCAATAAATCAATAATTACTATTGAGATGAATAGAAATTACAATGGGAAATAAACACCAATACTTAAAAATAAAATAATCAAAAAATTGTAACTAAGGTGAAAATTATATATATTAAAAATATTAATGGCGGTTAATTTTCCACCACTATGAATTGTTGGCAGTGAATTTTCCATCGGTGAATTGCTAATGATGAATTTGTCGGATGCCCAAATGAAGAGCATAAAAAATGAACTGTATACTATTAACAATGTAATAAAATGTTATGCTAACATACACTTGCTAAGGAAGCTAATACTAAACCTTCCAAGCCATGAATTCTTCTTGCTCTTATGAATAAGAGAAATGTAATTATTCTTTTATAATGAATAGTCGCATCAATTTCCTTCAAGAAAGGATAATGCAAAATTAATGAATGAATTAAAAATTCTATTGAATCAAGGCCTCAAAATCTACAAACAAAATCCCATTACATTTTAAGTTGTGTTTGAGATCCCCTTCCATTATGTTTTGATGATATAGATATATATATATATATATATATATATATATATATATATATATATATCAATTTGATACATCTTTAAATATATGGGGGACATTATCTAATATTTATTTATGCACTTAAAAAAATATATTTTATTTAGAAATTTTAATATAGTAAAACACCATTTTTAATATATATTATAAAAACATCTGTATATGTTAATTACATAATCTCTTATTAGCTGATAAGCTATTTTGTTTGAAGTTTTTGCCAGGATTTTCATCAGCCCAGCCGTGAAATTGATTTTTCTGTGCCAAAGATGTCTCGGTCGACAGCGACTTGACTGGGCTTTTTTGTGGCGACGTGGAGCTTGGAAATTACGTGGGTTAGCAGTGATGAGTTGGTGTCCTCGATACGTGGAAGTTGAATCGTGAGTGTTTGCTCGCGAGAGTGTTAATGCATTATGTCATTGTACGATGGAGGCAGACAAAGTAAATGTGGGGGGACGAAGTAAATGCAATATTGAGTGTTGCAGTGTGGGAAAGTATACTTTGATTAAGTTGTATTGTCGAAACAACCATTGTGGTGTTGGTTTCATAACATATTATTGTAAAAATCGATGCCTTCGGCTCCATGGCTGGTTTGATAGTAGACTATTCCAAAAATTAACGAATTGTTGTTCTCCGGAATCTGTAAATCGTTTTACATAGGTATTTTGAATAGATGATTAATTTATTGTTCATGTCTTCTTTTTATATGTTTCTATCTTTGGCGTTATAGCCATTTTGGAGATTTGAAAGAGATTATCGCTCTATATGTATGGAGAAATTGCAGTTAAATAGATTCTTTCTTTCGACAAAAAATATGGTTAGGGTTAGTAATTTTTTCACCGTTGGTTTATTGTTTTAGTTATCTTTGTGCATCTGTATGGTAAGTCATTTTGCATGGGTATTTTGCATAGATGATAAATTTATTGTTCATGTCTTCTTGTTATGTGTTTCTATCTTTGGCATTACACCCATTTTGGAGATTTGAAAAAGATTATCGCTCTGTATGGACGAAGAAATTGCAGTTAAATCTTCTTTCTTTTGTTAAAAAATATGATTAGGGTTAGTAATTTTTTGGCCGTTGGTTTATTGTTTTAGTTATCTCTGTGCATTTTTGGTGTTATGCCCATTAACATGGGAGCAATTGCAAATTAACATAGGAGCAATTGTTTTTTCACCCTTTGTTTATTGTTTTAGTTATGTCTGTGAATCTTTCATTTATTGTTTGTGGTTATCAATGTGTATCTTTGGCATTGAACCCATTACCATAGGAGCAATTGTAGTTAAATCTTCTTTCTTTTGTCAAAGAATATGGTTAGGGTTAGTAATTTTATCACGCTCCGTTTGTTGTTTTAGTTATCTTAGTGCATCTTTGTTGTTACACCCATTAACATAGGAGCAAATGCAGATTAACATATGAGTGATCTTGCATATATATATATATATATATGCAGAGGGTTAGTATGAGAGCATAAACATATTGGAGATAAAATTAGTTTGGTGGTTGTTCAGTGTTATTCTAATAGCTCTTTTACAATCTCTCTAGATTTGTCTATAATATTTAGTGCAAGGTGGTGTAGTTGGAATTTTAAATGAAGTTTGTGGCATTATATTAATTTTTACATGGGTGTTTTGCATAGATGATTAATTTATTGACAATGTATTCTTGTTATATGTTTCTATCTTTGGCCTTATACCCATTTTGGAGACTCAAGAAAGAGATTATCGCTCTTTATGGGTGGAGAAATTGCTGTTAAATCTTCTTTCTTTCGTCAAAAAAATATGGTTCGGGTTAGTAATTTTTGACTGTTCAGTGTTATTCTAATAACTCTTTTACAATTTCCCTATTTGTCTATAATATTTAGTGCCAGGTGATGTAGCTCGAATTTTCAATGAAGTGTGTGGGGTTATACTCATTTTGCACAGATTATTGCTACCTATTGGTTCAGGAGTTCTGTTTAATGTGGCTTTGTGTTCATCTGTGTTGTATGAATATGTTTCATGCTATTCTTTTTTCCTCGTGTGTTTGAAGTCCAAAAACAACACACTC
>VDFB02108182.1:0-24367 GCA_007258455.2 Sequoia sempervirens
AAACCTAGTAGTTTAGAAACTACATTCAATTTTCTACAGATTTTATTCTTACATATTTTTGAAATAATATAGATAACTTATTTAAATTTTTACGTCAAGTTTCCTAACTCTGATTCTTTTGAATTTTTTGCCACTTAAGGGCCTATTTTTTCCATGATGATCTTGCACATACCCCCATCCTTTTTGTATTCACCAAGGAAATTCATCACTTCCTTATCTCCAATAGTAGGTGTACCAACAATAAGGACCAACGCCTTTTCCTTTTTTTCCTTTATCCTCATCATTTCTAAAAAATACACTGTTACTTTGATTTGTGATAAGATCTGATTCATGTCAACAACATTGTACTTTGGAACATCAGAGCTTGATACATCTTTTTATTTCTCTTTTGTTTGCTTAAAATCAAATTTATTTTTGTAAACCACAATAGCTCCTTTGCTCCCTTGATCATTCTTTTCTTTCTAAAATTTTTCTTTGTTAGAAGTAGCCTCATCCTGATTTTTAGGATCTTTAACCTCCTTTCCTTTGATGTTCTTGTTCTTTATAAAACCCTTTCCTTTTAGAGTACTATCTCCTTTTATGAGGAGGTTTCCTAGATTAAACCTTGGTCCTTGTTGATTGCCACGTTCCTCAGATTGTAAGAACTTCTAGCCTCTACAATAGCATTATCAGTTAGCAACCCAATCTCTTCATCTGAAGTAATTCAATAACATTGCTAATATAAATGTGTTGGGAGCCTAGACATAGTCTTTTGGAATCTAATAGTAAATTCTGCTACCATTTCATTTTGACCCTTGGAAATGTTATTGAATTCATTCAACATGAATCTTGGGTTTGTTTTGTCACCATACTACTTTATGAAAACCCTATGTAATTCTTCCCAAGATCCAACACTTGCCTCCAAGAGGCTCCTATACGAATCTCTTACATCAATAGTTAAAGACTACAAGAATAGCTTCATAATCACATCTTCATGCTCTATATCAAAATATCCTAATAATTTCCTAAAAAACACATAAGTGCTCCTCACCTTTCTTGGCATCACTTCCAGAGAACTTAGAAAGGCACTGCCTTACTTCATTGAGAACTTGATTTGGGAATCCAATTTCCCCAAAATCAAGTTGTCTATATGTATCCATCTGCAAGGGTCTTCTTCAAAGAACATTACCTCTTCCAAAGTGTTGACAACCTCCCTAACCATGGGGAATATTTTGTTGTATATATGGTTAATGTGGTATGTGAACATATTGGTTTCCCACATAGGGTGGAATACTCCCTTAAACTTGAGGACCACCCTAAAATTGTCCTTGAGTGCCTGGTATAAAATTTCCAACCCCTATATTTTGTCCCACAAATGGCAGTTGGGAAACACTTCCAATATTTGTATTTGGTTGAAAATAATGACCTTGTGTGGGGTTTATCTATGGGCCCATTGAAACAATAGAACTCATGGGCACAATAAAAATTCCTAGATTACTCTAGGAGTCAGAAGGACCTGCACCTCCAGATGTAGTACTTCTTATATAGGCAGTACTAGTCACATTTTGTGAAGTAGTGTTTGGTCGAGGATTAGTCCATATACTCACATGGGAAGTATTTAAGGGCATACTTATTTGACTGCTAGTTCTAGATTGAGTTTGAAGTATTGGTATGAAATCTCACTAAATTTTTTCTTATGCAGCTCTCAAATCATCAACTTCCTTCCTCGCTTCATCTCTTCTCTTTATCATTTCTTCTCTAGCCTTTTCTTGTTTCAATCTCTCTATTTCAAACAACATTTCTCTAGTTTCGTTTAGGATTTCTTCCCTCATCTGGACTACATCATTTGAGGTATGGGATTGAGTAGGGACTTCAATAGTATTGGTGGGGCCAACCATATTTTCAAAAGAAAAGGGGTGGCTTTTCCTAGCAATAGGCTCACCCTACAATTATTGTATTATAGAATCTCCATGGGGTGGATTCTAATCTAAAAGTGCATGGGAAGGGTCAACTACAACCCTATCTATATTTCTTGTTTAATTTTCTCTTCTCTAAGAGTTTGTAGGTCTTATCAGTGGGGTAGTCAGTCCCTCTTCTTCATTCAATAGAGAATATGCTTCTTGAGAAGAATCACAACTAACCTAACTATGAAAAATATAACTAGTATCTTTATTGGAGGTATGATCAAACTTACTTAGATCCCTATTCTTCTGATTCTATTTCTTTCTTGTCCAAGCTCCTCTTCTTCTTGTGCCTCCTCCCTTCATTCTCCTTGAGTGGTTAGGATTGTCGATTAATCTTTTGTTGTGTATGATTGCAACTTCTTCTTTACAGCTGGTCTTCAGAGTATAGAGTCACCACCCAACTTAATGGGAATAATATTTCTTTCTACTAATGCACTTTCACAAAAAAATTGAAAATTTGATGACTCTAGTAAGGCCAGGTAGACTTCTACTGGATCTTCTCAATTTATCCCCAGTAGAGTCTCCAATATTTTGGTGTTTCTAGATAATTTTCTAGCATCTCCTAGAGGGTAGCTACTCCCTATACTCATAGACCCTAGGTCAGTGAACAATTAATAGGAGATGACTGATTGGCAAGTGTCTCCTCTACACTATAGGCTCTATAGGACCAAGGTGGCTATCCCTATTCATTAAGGCAGATCATCATACTATAATGGTGGGAAGCCTTCAATGAGCTAAATCATCTACACTAATCTCCCTCATCTTCAATATCTTGTGGTAGTATGGAAGGAAAACATAAAAGAAAATACATGAAAGTAAAAATTTCTTTTCAATTGAAATTGGATCCACCTTAGGTCTAGGCTTATGAACATAGAATGACCAGTGCCTTATCCACACCAAGTCTAGAAATGAAGTAATACTCCTACAATAGACCCACCTTGGCTTCTTATAATTTTTTTCCTTACAACAAGAAACCAATAAAAGAATAGAACTATCAGACTTCTTTGAGATCCTTATTGCATCATCACAACTTAACATATAAACTGAAAGAGATTACTTTGCTCCTTGAACAAAAACTACCAAATCATACATTCATGGTCAACAAATGCAATATGGGAATAAATTCAACTCTTGATTATATTGATTCAAGGACTGTGTGTACAATAGTAGAGTGAATGATAGAGATGATACAAACGTAAAATGTGAAATTCAATGAACATTTAGGTCATCTATTGTTATTATAGAGAAAACATTACATATTTTCCTTCCTAAATGTAAAAATCACTATATAGACTAAGACAAAGGATTACAAAGATTCAGAGAGGATTGAACCTCGATAAAATGTACAAAATTTTCCTTTGTATTACAAGCATAATGTAGATTCAAATTTGAAATTGTCAACCCTAACCAAACTAGGGTTTCAGACTAAAGCACCCCAGTCAAAATGTAGTCCATCAAGAATTCCCCCCCAAAATGATGCAACCACTAGACTTGAATGCTACCAACACCTCGAGCACACTCCAATAGAGTTGGTCATGAATGTAGGAATGGTACTCCTTGGAAATCCATGATCACATTCAAGAAGAGCATACCTTGACATCAATTTCATTCTCTACAACACATCAAGACATTAATGAAACTACTAAGCAATGCATTATGCTTGGGAGAAGCAAAAATATGATCTGTACCTATCCTGATTCAATCCTAGTAGCTAGTTGCAGATATTCCATTTACTACAAAGTATTAGGAAATTTCACTTTGAATTTTGGTTGTCAATATGTCTGACCTGCGCCAAGATCCAACAATCCATCGCTCACTATCCATTACTTGAAAGCCCGACTTTCAGATTAATGGTCATTCAAATTTCCACCATCAATCTATCACATCGCTCCATCACAAGGACATCCATTACAATCTCACCAATAGACCAAAGTCACACTGATGAGAAAGACATCAAACCATCATTGGGACATCAACTTCACTCTCATCGATATGGCATTGTCCTACTAATACCATTCCTTGTTTCCTTTGACAAGTCCCACTAGATACACATGTCAATAACATGACTCACAACAATGATGTGAGTCATCCGATCATGCAATTAGGTAGAACCACCTATAGGCCTTCATCACCAAGTCACCACACATAATCCACAATGAAGATGTGGATTCATCATACTTAATCCCATCATGCCACGTGTCTGCACCATCACCATGACCAAGATCCACACTAAACACTTCCTTCCATCTCTCCATCAGTGACACACACATAGAACTCCCCTTGATGACCTATTGTCTCACAGACAATAAAGAGAATGCCAAGTTGCCAAAAACTTGAACTTAGGAACCTCACACTGGAGGTTATGAATTTTTGAGAACCAACAATATGCCAACTGAGGTCCCATCTACACACACAAAAATTTCACACATGCATATAAATCATGACTTAAAAGGGGGTAGCCTTAGGACATAAGACTTAGGGGATGAAAAAATACTTTGGCCCATGACTTAGGAAAAGGTTAAAAATTTGAAATGGGGCAGCAAATGGAAAGATAGGATGAAGGGGTCGGTGAACACATGAACACCTAGAAAAATTTATGGAAATTTCCATGGATTTTACAAGAACCACCAAGGGTTTTATATGAGCTTAGTGTTTTAGGTTATGATACTTAGAACAAAACCCTAAAAATGGAATCACCACCACTTTCATTTTCCCTTTGTAAGTCTCTCACACTGATAATAAGAAATAGAACAATTTCAATCCTTTAGAAAGGTGATAAAAGAAAGACAACCCTAATCCTTATAAGGACACAAAGAGAGATAAAAATAAAATTGATTGTAAATAATTTTTAACTTTGTGAGGCTCAATTGATAATGCCTAATTTCAATGTGAAAACTCTTCCACTGAAAACCTAGTTTATGAAAGATGACAACTTGTGATAAGATGAAGGATTCTTTTGAATGAATGAACAATGACTTTATCAACTCACCATCTCAATATAGCTTTGGACTTTGTCAACTCACCATATCAATATAGGTCTAAATAATAAAAAAATCCTATCAACTCATCAAATCAAGATACCTCTAAATGAATTATAGCATGGACATACAAAGATTTAAAAACTTTTTACACTTCCATCATTAGTCATACAATTTCATTAAAGCATGATGCAAAACCTTTCTTGCAGAAACAACAAACATTAAATGCACTCCTAGAACTTTTCATTCAAAAGGAAGTATAAAAGATCCTCCTAGCCTAGATATGTTTTCCCATCAGACATTATACTTGGGTGGAAAATTTAGTGTCGGTCATAAAGAATAATGGAGATATATGGTTGTGTGTGGATTTTCAAAATCTTAACAAGGCATCCGAAAAAGATAATTATACCCTACCTTCATTAGATGAAGTGATACAAATTGTTAATGGTTTGTAGATGTTGTCCTTCTTGGATGCATTCTCTAGGTACAACTAGGTGATGGTTGCAAAGGAGGATCATATGAAGACCACTTTCACTACAAAGTGGGGAAATTTCACTTACACAAGGATGCCATTTAGATTATTGAATGCCAGAGCTACATTCCAAAGAGCTATGGATATTTCCTTCCAATATCTAGTAGGAAAGTTATTTATTACATACATAGATGACCTCATGGTATTTTATAAGAACAAAGGAGATCATGCTTGTGATCTTAGAGTGATATTACAAAAGTGTGAAACTTAAAAAGTTTGATTGAATCCTAAGAAATGTATTTTCAAGGTGACTGAAGGAAAGTTGGTGGGAAACATTATTTCTAAAAGAGGTATTTCAATAGACCCATATATAGTAAGTTTCCTACTGAAGCTACAACCCCTGAGAAGTAAGAAAGAATTAAAGTCATACTTTAGAAAGATAAATTTCATCCAGAAGTTTATCACCGAGTTTTCTAAAATAGTGAAACCACTCAATGATATGTTGAACAAAGGTACAAATATCGAGTGGACAAGTGAGACTAAGCTCTCCTTTGAAAATAGGAAAGTTGTAATTGTGAAAGAACTAGTGTTGATAAGTCTTGATTACACTAAACCATTTTATACTTACTCTTTTTCTTCTGGTCATACATGTGCATCAACATTAACACAAAGAGGTGAGAATAAAGAAGAAAAGCCAATTTCTTTCATGAGTGCTCCCTTTAAAGAGGCAGAGCTAAGATACATGGATATTGCAAAAAAGGATTTTTCCTTGGTTAAGGTGGTAAGGAAATTTAGACACTACATTCCCAGAAGTATATTCAAGGCTATTGTGCCTAGTGCCACAGTAAAGATGTTACTAACACAAAGTGAGCTTGGAGTTAAAAGAGCCAAATGGACCTTACAATGCTGCAATGATTTTATTTAAAGATTATAGCCATGAAGTTGGTTCATAGGCAAGCCTTTGTTAAATCCATTGATGAGATTGATCAACAAATCTCTAGCCAACAAGATACATTGGATGTAGAAGACCAAGATGATTGGTATTAAGATATATGGTACTATCTAGTTAGCAACAATTGTTCAGATCATATGTAAGGAAATTAAAGAAGAGCCCTGAAGATTAAAGCTTAGAGTTACATGATTAAAGGAGGGGTTTTGTTCAACATAAATCATGAAGGAATTTATTTTAGATGTTTAGATAAGACAAAAGCGAGTGAAGTACAATAGGAATTACATGGAAAATTTGGTATAGCTTATAGAGCACCTTTGGCTACTGCACACCTCATCTTGAGAGTTGGCTATTACTGACCGACTATTTTCAAATATTCTTATGAGCATGTAAAGCACTGTTACACATGTCAAACTACTGTAGATAAAGGGATATTTAATGCTCAACTATTACAACTGGTGATGGAGTTTTTCCCTTTTGCATAATGGGGGTTAGACTTCATTGGAACAATTAATCCTCTATTGTTTGTAGGTCACAAGTTTGTGCTCAATACTACTGGCTATTGAACCTAGTGGACTGAAGTGTACCACAGTAAACAATGCACCTTAGAGGTGGTAATTAAATTCTTGGAGGAAAGCATTGTTACTAGGCTTGGAGTACCATATGCTTTGGTATGTGATAATGGCCCTAATTTTTCCTCATTGAAAATTTCTAATTAGACATTTGAATACGATATAACATTGAAATTCTCGTCTAATTATTACCTACAGGGACATAGATTAGTAGAATCGTCAAACAAGAACTTGTTGGATATAATTAGAAGGTTAATTGAAAATAATCCTAGGGAATGAAATTATCTATCAAAATTATCCCTTTGGGTAGATCATACTAGGATTAAATCTGCATTGGGAAATTCTGCTTACCACCTAGTCTATGGGATAGATCCTATATTTCCTATAAATTTGAAAATGCCTACTTGGCAATTTTCTCAAGAACATATAAGATTAGATAATCAAACTAAAGCTGAGTTGCTACAATTGTTGCATTTAGATGAAAAACATACTAGAGCTATAGATCACTTTTCTATATATTCTAAAAATTTTCAATCTAGCCCTTTTGATTTAGTCTTGTATTGGGACAAATCCCATGAGCATAAGGGTGAAAATGGTAAGTTTGACAAGAAATGGACTAGTCCTTACTAGGTATTAGGAATCTTAGGTGACAACACTTACAGGCTTAAAAATTTAATTGCAGAGGATGTTCCATTTCCTATCAATGGAAAATTCATGAAGAATTACTTTCAAGCCTAGTGCAAGTTGCCCGTTCTTATTGTAAATGGGTAAAAAAAAATTTGGGTTTTTTGTTGCTTTCATTTGCATTGTTTGATTTTTGGGGTTTTACATTGTGGAGATATATACAGTAGTTAACAATCTTTGAAGGTGGTCAAAATAATATAATATTAATTCTAGAAATATGTTTCATTCTTTGACCAGAAATAGTCCTTTAATTATAGATGACTAGGGAATTTTTTGGATTCATTTACTATAGTTCACATAAATCATTCAGTTTATGTTGAGCTACAAACACCTATACCTAAATCATTCTACTAAATTTTTGATAGTAGTTGTTTGCATTGAGTGAAAATTAAAAAGGTAACCTTTACTACTGCTGTAATTTCCAACCAAATAGTGGGCTTCATTTCCTGCAAGTTAAATCAAAAGAGATTACAAAGAAAGTCAGTTGGCAATAGCAACTTAGAAATTTAGTAGGGTGGTACTAGAAAGAAGGGGAATTGCAAGAAAAGAAGTTGTAGAGAATTTTTTTTATTGCAGAAAATGGGATGTGGGTTAATTCAAAATGAACCCATGGTGGATCATGTTTTACTATAGGATGCTTAATGCCAAGCCAAATTTCAAAACTATGGATGGATAGATTACTTTTTGAAGTAGGATGGTTTTTATGAAGGAATTTCCCTTGAATTTTCTCAGACATTTTGAGAGGGAACAACCATAGTAAAAGGGTTGGAAGTTGTGGCAATAGAGGAAAGAATTATAGAGGTTATAGGGTTACCTGTTGATGGTGAAAATTACCCTACTTCCAGAGACACTAGGTCAGCTAAGGCTGAATTTACAAAACCAAATGATGCCCCATTAAACATAGACAAATAGGGCACAATGATAATGTCTCTACCTAAGTCATGGAAGTAGATAGCTATGTGTCATCAAATACATCACTTTTGAGGGTCTCTAGTAAAACTTACACTCTATCGACTTCAAGCTTTTGAATCATATGAAACATGAAAAAAGGATGAATGTGCCTAACGTGTTGTACAATCTTCTCTTAATAATGGCAGCCAAAACTCAAAAAGGTAAGGATAATTTTGTTTCCAATCATTTCCTGATTAAATTGCTAGTTGAAAAATCTCTGGTTATGTGCAGGATCATCATGGAAAAAATAGGCCTTTAAGTGGCAAACAATTCAGAAAAATTAGAGTTAGGCCACTTGACATAAAAAATTGAATAAGTTATCTATATTATTTAAAAAATATGTAACAATAGAATCTATAGAAAATTGAATGTATTTTCTAAACTACTAGGTTTCTTTAAAAAAAAAAATCTATTTGGTCAAAATTTGAAATTTCAATGCAGTAGTACTTAAATTTCAGGGAAAAAACTAAGAAGTAGGTTTCTGTTTGACCACCCTAACCACAATAAAATGATAATATTCTTTTATAATATTTTAGATATAAAGTAGAGGACTCATGTCCCAATGTGATGCATATTTTTTTGTTATTTTTTTCCAAGTAAATAATTAATTATGACTTTTTTATTACAAATTTTAAAAAATATAAAAAAACTCGTATGTCTGAACACCTTAACTTGGTCAAAAATTTATGAAATTCAATTTTTCTTTTTTTTAAACCTATATTATGTGAAGCATAGAATGTGATGCATGTTTTGGATTCAAAAAATGTGATACTATTTTAAAGCTATAGATGCTTTTCAATAAGCTTATCAATCAGGACTTTAGTCATAATTTGAATAGAAAATGAATAATAATTACTTATTAAATTCAAAGTAAGGAATAATTTAGATTGGCAGAAAGTTGAGAATATCCTTTAAAAACCTTTTTCATTTCATCAATTTTTGGTTAAAAAAAATTCGTCAGCCACATACCCATCATATTGCCACTTTTTGGCCCATCATGATCTTGCAGATTTAATGAGCTAAGTTAAGGAAGACCCTGCCAGCTAGGCATGCACCATAATGTCTAGCTGAGGAATCACTCCAAGTCAAAGGTAGCCAATAAGAAAGATTATTCATGCAACTGAGTGTAAGTACCTTGTAGTGGACCTTAATAATTGAGCATGCATGGGTGTTACTATTGTGTTGAATCTGTGCTTTACTTGCATGTTTGGCCAGATTCATTGCATGTGTAACTGCCATCGCTCCACTTTCCCTTGTTTTCCTTAAATGGAATCCTCCCAGTTGTGGAGTTGACTACCCTATTTAGTTGTAGTATAAATAATAATTCGATGCTCCTTCCTCAGGAGTCACACGATTTGATATTGTACTCACATTCTCCATTTTTAGCAATATATATACATTACTCTTGGTATGCATGATTTACAGTGAATGAAATAAAATTATGAGTTTGATCATCTAAGTTCTTGCTAGTTTAGAGGATACTTATCTAAGGGGGCCCACTTGGTAAGGAATATGTCTTTTTAGTTTAGCATTAGCTTAGTATTACTTGTTGTTTAGTGCTTAGTTAGACATTTGGCATCGACTATTCCTGTAGCCACTAGAATTCCATTTTGTGACTATTCCTGCAACCAAAGCAGACATAGTAGTTTCTTGTTTGTTGTTCAGATTTCCATTCTTGTTCTGCATTTCAACTTATCATAGTTGTTAGTGGATGTTTAGTATTTGTTTTATTTCATTCCAAAAATTTACTTTTAATAGTTTGTTTCTTAGCTATAGAATGCAATGGCTACTTGAGCCCCTGGTGCACATACTGTGCTAAACCATTTCAAGATCACATCCCTCAATTGACAAGTTAAATAAACCTTCATGATGATCAAACAACTATTCAAGTTAGATGTACAGTCTTTGAATAACGGTTTTTAAAGGATTAGTTATTAAATCATTCTAGGAGGCCAACATTTTCTGGTGCTATTTTTGGGGATGGTGTCAAGCTAGGAATTCTTTTGGAGTCATTGGTAAGTTTTCTTGCTATAGTATTTTTGGAAGTTGTTCTTAGTATATCCTCATTTAGGAAGTAATCACCCCCCCTTATTCTTTACCAATTCTTTGTGTGAGTTGACTGATAGTGGATGATACCACATGCATAGAGGAAGGAGAATAGATGCTTATGGGAGATTTCTTCCTAACAATCCACATCCATTCTAGCTAGTTGAGTACCAACACCTATCAGAAGAAGAAGAAGATCCATACCCCTTTGTTGATGCGTATCCTGATCTGACTAGCTCTGAAGTCTCCTCTAAAGATCAAAATCAGCTTGAAAACCCCTTTGTTTTGGAACCACATCAAGCAGGCATGGGTGATGCAAATAGGAATAGATAGAACCAACTAGCTTTTCCTTTCCCCATTTCCCATCAAAATGAAGTTGACAACATTAAGAACATTCCTATCTCAACACTCCCCAAGTTTTATGGACTTGTGATAGAAGATCCTGATACATTTTTATTTGAGTTTGACATACTCTATAGGAGTTATGATTATACCACTAATGTCCATAGGCTTAAGTTATTTCCCACCACTTTGAAAGAGGTTGCATTAAGATGGTTCATGAGCCTAGGCAGAGATACTATGGAAACTTGGGAAGACATGAAGACAAAAATCATTGAGAAATACAAGGAATATTGTAAGGGTAGTGACATGAGATGAGGTGACATTTTCAGGATGCAACAAAAGGAAGATGAGAGCTTGGAAGACTACATTGCAATTTTTCTATTTTGCTTGCAAAAATATTCACACCATGCACTTAATGAGGACTCAGAAAATTTGTTTTTCCTGAGATGAATTAATGACAGCTACACTGATGCCTTGGATCGCATGGTAGGAGGAGCTATCTCTCAAGTCCCTTGGGAGGATATCAAGAAAATATTCTAGAATTACTCTAGGGAAGCTTCAAAGAAAGGGAGAGCTTATCAATCTTCCATGGGTAAGTCAACTACTGGTGGAGTTTCAAGAATGGAGATCACTCATTTGTTGGCTGACTTCAAAGAAGACATTATCAACAATCTAGATACTCAGCTAGATACACTTCATGCCAAGAAGAAGCAAGAGGTGGCATAGAGAATGCTAGCATAGCATTTCCCTCATTGCAGACAAAAGAAGAAGGATTGTAGATGCAACATGGTAGCTAATCTTGAAATCAAGTAGATCCCACCCAAGTTCAAGCCAATTCAGATTGACTAAGACCAAGTCTACTATGTTGCACAAAGGAAGCCTTGGGCTCCCAGACAAGGTATTCCATCGGATCCACTATCCTATGTTGGGCCATATTTTAACTCTTATTCATTTGGTAACCAATCGTTGTTGGAAATATATGCCTCAATCCCATAGGTTGAAACCTCTAAGAAAGCCAAGTCGATGTGACATGCTTTGTGTATGGCCAACTAGCAGCTGAAACCTTGTTTAAATAGCTCTAGTCGCTGAGACCTTGTTTCCATCTTATCGAGTGGACTAGTCGCTGTGACTTGTGGCAATTGCTGTAACCCTATGCCGAGTGGAGATCTATGGCTGATAGGCCATTTCTATCATATATTGGGGAGACTCTGGGTGACAAGCGGTGTCAGGAAGACCCTTGGCTGAAAGGCTTATCTCAGTATGAAGTCTTATCGAGATTGTATGTCTCACTGACAGGGTGTTACACATGTGGTCATCAGAGTAACAAAAGGGGTCGCTATGAAGTCTTAGCGATGAACGATGTCCCACTGACAACTTTATCTTGGAGGCATTAGGGTAACACTAAGGGTTCGCTAAGAACTCTTAGTGATGGAGAGAAGTCTTTCCAACTATTGTTTGGTGCTCGGTCTGACTTAAGACTTTGGAGTAACATCTCAGTGATAGCGATATGTCTTGGCAATAGATGAGCACTTCGGAGTAACTTTGAACCTCGGTATGGTCTCTTGGTGAAAGTGATAAGTCTTGCCAACTGTTGGATGTTTCAGTATAGCATAAAGAGCTTGGTATGATCTCTGAGAAAAGGATGATAATCTTGTTGATGGGAATTATATTGTCTATGTGACTTTAGAGCTTCAGTATGATGTTTCACCAATAGTGATAAGTCTTGGCGATAGCGATACAAGTGATGATCATAGGTATGAGGTCTTGGCGACAAGGCGAAGTCTGAGTAATAACTTTCTAAACTTGGTAGAACCTCTTGCCGATAGTGTTGACTCTTGAGGATATCAAATGTTGGCTTTTTTGGCATCGGGGAGACACGGTTAGTGTCTCACCGACATGCCAACACAGGTTGAATGCTTTGACCGAGTGAAGACCATTCTATGTGGCTTGTGTTCGACCAATCTGGGAATAGAATGGGAACCACTAGCAATTAGAATATTGCGGCCATTACTAAGAGGAAGCTCGACAAAAAGGGGGGGACATGGATATACTATGAAGTTGCAGATGATGAATGGTTTGATAGATTGATGGTGTGGTTGTATGATCAGTGGATGAATTTGGTTATGAGAACATTGTAATGTGAAAGTTCTGTACGAGGTTGATCGTAGTAAATGCTGCTATAAACTGTTATCAGAAAGATAAGTGAGATCTCTGTATGTAATCTTTATTACTGTAATACAAAGTGACTTCTCTTGGTGTGGTGGGTTTTTCTCCCATAAGGGTTTTCCCACATAAATCTGGTGTTCATATGTGTATGTCTAATTCTTTGTTTCTATTATCTCTTTCATGTGCATCTTAATTGGACTGTAATTGTAAAAAATTATGTCTCTGCATTCTTCCTTGAGATTTTGATGTTAGGAGAGTTGCTTCCGCATCTAGCTTTCCTTACAGGTGGTATCAAAGCTTGGCCAGTTGTATTATCCTTGTGGGTACGTTGGGTTTTTTGTGTCATTTCTACTCAATGGGAGTCTAGTAGAAGTTTGTCAAATTTAAATTATAGATTGAGATGGCTAGCACATCAGGAAAGATTGAAATAGAGAAATTCAATGGCAGCAATTTTGAGTTGTGGAAACTTAAAATGGAAGATCTATTGGTTGATCATGACCTTTGGATTGCTGTGTCTGGAATGAAGCTTACAGGCATGAAGCAAGAAGATTGGACCTTGCAGATAAAAATTCTAAGGGGATATTAATGCTATGTTTGGAAGACTCCATTCTTCCTAATGTGTATGAAGAAAAGACAACATCTTCCTTGTGGAATAGACTGACATCTATTTATCATGGGAAGTCCTTGGTGAATAAACTATTCCTAAGGAAGAAGTTGTACACTTTGAGAATGTAGGAAGGAGGGTTTATAGCTGATCATTTGAATGCATTCAACATATTGATTGCATAGTTAACATCTGTTGGTGTGAAGATTGATGAAGAGGATCAATGTATGTTGATATTGTGTTCTTTGCTAGATTCATGGGATCACTTGGTGATGGCTATTGGGAGTACAACATCCAGTTTCAAGATGGAAGATGTTGTTGCTTCTTTTGTTATCAGAAGAAATGAGAAGGAAATATTCTGAGATGCAAAGGAGGCCCTTGCTATTAGAGGAAGGTCGAAAGAGAAAGGCAAGAAGAAGGACAAGAAGTCCAAATCAAAATAGAGGGGAGATAAAATTCTCCTGGCAAGAAGTCCAAGGTGAAGTGTTGGAACTGTGGGAAACCTGGTCATGTTCGAAAGGATTGTAAAGAGGAGAAAAAGAAGAAATATTCTTTCGACAATGATTCTTCTCAGAGTGAAGTAGATGCTTTCATTGCAGCCTTGGCTACATAGGCATCGATGATATTTGGTTGATTGATTCTAGAGCATCTTTCCACATGACATCTCATAGAGAGTGGTTCATGAAGTATGAAAAATACGATGGTGGAAAGGTGTACTTGGCAAGTGATTCAACTTTAGAAATTGTTGGTCGTGGAAGAGTCATAATTCAATTCCCTGATGGAAGAGTGAAGGGAATTAATGATGTAATGCATATACTAGGTCTAGCTCAAAACTTACTTTCTATTAGTAAGTTGAATGATATTGGAGTGCAAGTCACATTCTCTAGAAATGGATGCAAGATGACTAGAGGCTCAATGGTGCTAGCAAGGGGTGTTCATATTGGTACCTTGTATTGCTAGATGCACATGTTGTTCAATGCAATAGTGTCTTTGTAAAGTCATAGAAAGCTACTCATGGAGTAAAAGAGGGAAATGTTCCTAATTGTGTAAACTCTATGGAAGTTAAAATTCACACAGAAAAGACTATGCTCTGGCGTCATAGGCTAGGCCACATTGGAGAGAAAGGTTTAAAAACCTTGAATAATAAAAACCCAGTTGAGGGGCTTGAAGATTGTAACCTCAAATTTGAATTCTATGAACATTGTTTATATGGAAAGTAACACTATGTTTCTTTTTATTCCAGTTCTCATAAATCTTCTAGTTTGCTAGATTATATTCATTATGATGTTTTGGTCCAAAGAATGTTTCTTCTTTGTCTAAGTCAAGGTACTATGTATCATTTATTGATGATTATTTGAGAACATTTGTTTATTTTTTGAAAAGTAAATCAAAAGTGTTTAGTCAGTTTAAGGAATTTAAGAACCTTGTAGAAAATCATACTAGAAGAAAAATAAAATGTTTAAAGATTGATAATGGTAGTGAATTTTGTTTTGATGAATTCAAGAGGTACTATAAAGACCATGGGATTAAAAGACATAAGACTACACCTTATACTCCACAACAAAATGGAGCTGCAGAAAGGTTCAATAGGACAGTGATGGAGAGAGCACAAGGTATGCTGAGTAGTGTTGGCTTGGAGGAGAAATTTTGGGCTGAGGTAGTTGCTACAACATGTTACCTTGATAAATCATTCTCCAAATTTTGTCTTGTTGAGAAAAACACCTTTGGAAGCATGGTCTAGTAAGAAGCCCTCTTTAAGACATATTCATGTTTTTGGCTGTGAGGCATATGCACATGTGCCATATGAGAAAAGATCTAAATTGGAGAACAAGGTTATCAAATGTATTTTTATTTGCTATAGTGCTGCATAAAAGGATACAAGCTTTGGAATCTGATACAGAGAAGCTTTATAGTAGAAGTGTAATCTTTGTGAGTTGAAGCCTTCTACCTTGATCCGCAATGAGATAAAGTCTAAAAAATAATAAGAATGTAGTTGAAATTCCCTACACTAGAGAAAGAGGAATTGAAAATTCAAAATGTACTTTGAACCGAGGAGAGCTCAAGTAGTTCCTCGGAAGTTATGAAGAAGAAGAAGAACCTCAGCAAGCGAGGAGGTCAACTCATGAAATAAAGCAACCTGATAGGTATGGGTTTTCTTTGATAGATTCTACTTGTGCCTATGCTTTAATTTCTAGCACTGATGAGCCTAGGACTATGAAAGAGTCATTTAGAATGTCTGATTCAAACTCTTGGTTGGAAGCCATGAATGAAGAAATGGCATGATTATAAAAGAATGACATTTGGAGGTTGGTGCGCTTGCCTAAAGGTAGAAAAGTTTTTGGATACAAATGGGTATTTAAAAATAAGATTGGTTTGGATGGCAGTGTGGAAAAATATAAGGCGAGGTTGGTTGCGAAAGGTTATTCCCAGGTAGAGGGAATTGATTATGGGGAAATTGTAGCTAAGCTGACATCCATCAGATTTCTTTTGTCACTTGTAGCAGCATATGACTTAGAGGTTGAACAGATGGATGTGAAGACAACATTTCTTCATGGTGATCTTGAAGAAGAGATTTATATGTCACAGCTTGAGCACTTTTTGGAAAATGGTAAAGAAAGATTGGTTTGCAAGTTTAATAAATATCTGCATGGGTTAAAGCAGTCACCTAGAATGTGTTACGAAAAATTTGATATTTTTGTATTGTCTTTGGGATTTGTAAGATCAAAATCTGATCATTGTGTCTATTACAAAGCTAAAAGTGATCAAGTTCTTATTATTGCTCTCTATGTTAATGATATGTTGTTCATAGGCAATAGTAAGTTGATGATTTCTGATATTAAGTCTTAGTTGTCTGCTAAGTTCAAAATGAAAGATCTTGGTGCAGCAAGGTATATTCTGGGGATGGAGATAACCAGGGACAAGAATAGTAGAAAAATTTGGCTTAGTCAGAGTAAGTATATCAAGACTGTTCTAGAGAGATTTTGCATGAATGATTGCAAGCAGCTAGTTGTTCCAATCTTGCAGGGAACAAAGCTATATGTTGAAGACTATCTAAAATCTGCTACTGAGATTGAGGACATGACCAGTGTACCCTATGCTAGTGCAGTTGGCAGTCTTATGTATGCAATAGTCTGTATAAGGCCAGAAATTGCTCAAGCAGTGGGAGTTCTTAGTTGGTTTATGGATAATCCTGGAAGGACACATTGGGATGCTGTAAAAAGAGTTTTTAGATATTTGAAGGGAACTTCAGATTTTTCTGTGTTACCATGGTAACTTGGTTGAATCATAGAGGACTCTCAGTATTCAAGGCTATGTGGATTATGATTGGGCAGGGGACATTAACAATAGAAGATCCACCAGTGGATATACTTTCATGTTGAATGGTGGTGCAGTGAGTTGGATGAGTAAGCGGCAGGTTGTAGTCACTTTGTCCACTACAGAGGCTGAATACATGGCAGCTACACATGCTTGTAAAGAAGTAGTTTGGTTAAAATGTTTTTGTTCTAACATTGGTTTTGATGCAAGGAAAATAACTATTTTTTGTAATAGTCAGAGTGCAATTTATCTGGAAAAGAATCCTACTTTCCATGCCAGGACAAAACATATAGATGTACAGTACCACTTTGTACGAGATATGGTGGAGGATGGAAAGGTCAGTTTGGAAAATTTTGATACTTTGGAGAATCTTGCAGATGCATTGATGAAGCCAGTGAGCATAGACAAGTTCAGGTGGTGTGCTAGTTTGATGGGCCTTAGTGCCCATGATTTTTAGTAGTTTCGTTGTCCTCTAGAGGTGCCTATGTGATCTTCATCAAGTGGGAGATTGTTGTAAATATATGCCTCAATCCCATAGGATGAAACCTCTAAGAAAGCCAAGTCAGTGTGACATGCTTTGTGTCTCGCCAACTAGCAGTTGAAACCTTGTTTGAAAAGCTCTGGTCATTGGGAACTTTTTTCCATCTTGCCGAGTGGACCTGTCACTGTGACTTGTGGCAATTGTTGTAACCCTATGCTGAGTGGAGATCTTTGGCCGATAGGCCATTTCTATCATATATCGGGGAGACTCTGGGTGACAAGCAGTGTCAGGGAGACCCTTGGCCGAAAGGCTTATCTCGGTATGAAGTCTTATCGAGATTGTATGTCTCACCAATAGGGTGTTACACATGTGGTCATCAGAGTAATGAAAGGGGTTGCTATGAAGTCTTAGCGATGAACAATGTCTCGCTAATAGCTTTCTCTTGGAGGCATCGGGGTAACACTAAGGTTTCGCTAAGAACTCTTAGCAATGGAGAGAAGTCTTCCTGACTGTTGTTTGGTGCTTGGTATGACTTAAGACTTTAGAGTAACGTCTTAGTGATCGTGATATGTCTTGGCAATAGATGAGCACTTTAGAGTAACTTTGAACCTTGGTATGGTCTCCTGGCAAAAGCGATAAGTCTTTCCAACTATTGGATGTTTCGGTATAACATAAAGAGCTCGGTATGATCTCTCAGTGAAGGATGATAGTGTTGCCAATGGGAATTCTATTGTCTATGTGACTTTGGAGCTTCGGTATTATGTTTCACCAATAGCGATAAGTCTTGGCAATAGCAATACAAGTGTTTATCATCGGTATGAGGTCTTGGTGACAAGGTGAAGTATGAGCGATAACTTTCTGAACTTGGTAGAACCTCTTCCCAATAGTGTTGACTCTTGGTGATATCGAATGTTCGATTTGTTGGCATTGGGGAGACATGGTTAGTGTCTCACCAACATGACAACACAGGTTGAATGCTTTGATTGAGTGAAGACCATTCTACATGGCTTGTGTTCTACCAATCTGGAAGCAGAATGGGAACTGCTAGCAGTTGGATTGTTATGGCCATTACTAAGAGGAAGCTAGATAGACAGGGGTGACATGGATATACTCTGAAGTTGCAGATGATGAATGTTTCAATAGATTGATGGTGTGGTTGTATGATCAGTGGATGAATTCGACTATGAGAACATTTGAATGTGAAAGTTATGTACGAGGTTGATCATAGTGAATGCTATTGTAAACTGACATTAGAAAGATAAGTTAGATCTTTGTATGTAATCTTTATTACTATAATACAAAGTGACTTCTCTTGGTGTGGTGGGTTTTTCTCCTGCAAGGGTTTTCCCACGTAAATCTTCCCTTCATATGTGTATGTCTAATTCTTTGTTTCCTTCCCTTCATATGTGTATGTCTAATTCTCTGTTTTTGTTATCTCTTTCATGTGTATCTTAATTGGACTGTAATTGTAAAAATTTAAAAGTGTCTCTGCATTCTTCCCTGAGGTTTTGACATTAGGAGAGTTTCTTTTGCATCTAACTTTCCTTACAATGATATCCCCCATATCCACCTAGTTATGGAGGATATCCACCACAAAATTAGAGTAATGCTCCAAATGCTTGACCCAATCATCAAAATTCTCCACCCTAGTGGTAGTAACCTCGGGGAAATTGACTGCAATTTCAAGGGCACTGGCAACCACCTCTAGGAAATTGGCAATAAGCAAATCAATGGAGAAAATGAAAACAATGGCTTACCTAGACAACTAGCTACACACAACCACCTGCTCAACCCCAACAACTTGCTATAATGCCTCCACCTACTAATCCAAGCTCAAATTCACCTAAACCCACTCAATTACTAGCTCAACCCACACCTAATCCAAATAACAAACCATAGTAGCAGCCTACATACTCTATTGATTCAATTCAATTGCTTGCATATGTTGTGAGTTTAAGTAACATCAACTTGCATTCAAGAACTACGCGATTAGCCCCTTCTAATCCCATTATCATTTAAATTCTTGTGGAAGAGGAAGAGGAGCCTCTAAATGATCCCATTTAGCCAAATGCACCTAAAAATCCTAAACCAATTCAATTCAAGCAGACTGAACAAGAACCACCATTCCCTCAGAGGTTGGAAATTTCTAAGAAGAAAGAAGAAAAGGAGGATACCACTTTTGACATCTTGGATCAGCTAAAGCATATATGTGTTTAGATATCCCTATTTCAGTCCATAAAGGATGTTCCAATCTATGACAAAGCTATCAAGGAAGCCTATCTCAAGAAGCTAGGAAGAAAGAAGAAAGACCCAACTATAGTCCATATGGTGGATCATTTAGTTGATATCATGTTGGGAAAAGTGACTATTCCCAAGTATAATGACTCTTGTGGTAGCAATTTTCATAAACAAGATTTAGGTAAAGAATGCTCTAATTGATTTAGGGGAAACAATAAATGTAATGACCAAAGACATCCTGCAACAACTAAATATTGCAAGCATGAGATCTGCTCCTACTATCCTCTAGCTTACTGATAGCTCTACTGTTAAGCTTGATGGTATAGTGGAGGATCTTGTAGTAGTTCTAGACTCCTGGGAGTACCCAACATATTTTATGATTCTTTCTCCCAAGGCTCCACTAGGCGGGTATCTCATTATTCTTGGAAGGCCTTGGTTGGAAACTGCAGATGCATACATTGGATGTCGGTTAGGTGATATGACCATTTCAAATAGTAGGAGTCAATTTTTTTTTGTTATTTATCTTCTTGCTTAGCCATCTGATAATGAAGATGATTCTGTATGGCCACAAGTTGGTGAAGAGGCTGAGGAAGTTAATTTTATGGGGCAACTTATGATGCTAGGAAGAAGCTCTTTCATGCAGCTCCAAGATGAGGATGAAGTATTGGATAACATCATTCAAAATCATTGTGAAATTGATGAAGCATCATCCTCTCATCCTGCTACTTTGATCAAGACACTTTTACATGCTCTTCCTGCAGCCACTGTTCCTACAGATATTCTTCCTACAGACGTCCTTCTTGCAGCCATTGTCTCTACAAATAGATTTTCTAGAGCAATAGGTATGTCCCATACATTGCTACCATATGAACTAAAGGTACCATGTATTATTGAAGCACCCACGATAGAATTAACTACACGAGTACAAGTGTCAGAAGGAAGATATTTGAATGTTAATAGAAAATTGAATGAAGAGAAACAACTATTATTGGAAAATCTACTGAGGACCCATCACCATGCATTCACATGGGATTATGATGATATGAAGGGATTGGATCCTAAAATTTGTACCCACTAAATTTATATCATAGATGATTGCACTTTAGTAAGAGCCACAAAGAAGGATTAACCCTACACTAAGAGAAATTGTGAAAGGAGAACTATACAAATTACTAGATGCAAGATTTATTTACCCCATTTTAGATAGTTAGTGGGTATCTCCATTAGTGATTGTTCCCAAGAAAGGAGGAGTTTGTGTTGATTATAGGGAACTCAATGCTACCACCAAGAAAGATCACTTTCCTTTACCCTTCATTGATCAAGTTCTGGATACACTTGCAGGGAAGCAATACTTCTCTTTTCTAGATGGATTCAGTAGCTACGAGTAGATCCAAATTGCACTAGAAGACCAAGAGAAGACCAATTTTACTTGTCCCTGGGGGGCCTATGCTTATTCGATGCTCCCATTTGGCTTGTGCAATGCACCTGCAACTTTCTAGAGGGCAGTCATTAGAATATTCTCAAACTTTTATCATGACTACATGGAGATTTACATGGATGACTTTACCACTTATGGTTTTCATTTTAATCAAGCATTGGAGAATCTCAAGAGAGTCCTACAAAGATGTGTAGACCAAAACGTTTTCTTAAATAGTGAAAAGTGCTTCATGATGATCCAAAAGGGTGTAGTTCTTGGCCACTACATCTCCCACAAGGGAATCGAAGTTGATCCTACAAAGATTGAGGTAATCACAAATCTACCTACACCTACAAAACAAAAGGATGTTATAAGTTTCTTGGGTCATATAGGATATTATAGGTGATTCATCAAGGATTTGAAAAAGGTAGTAGTACCATTATATACCCTTCTCACTAAAGATGCTAAATTTCAATGGACTAAAGCTTGTGACAAAGCCTTTTTTGACTTGAAGGAAGCTTTAACTCACACTCCTATACTCAAGGGACCCAATTGGGAACTCCCTTTCCACATCCACACTAATGCATCAAATTATACCATAGGAGTAGTCTTAGGAAAAAAAGAAGGAGCTGTTGAACATGCTATTTACTTTGTCAGCAAAAATTTGTAAGGAGCTTAATTCAATTATACAGTGACAAAGAAAGAGAAGCTGGCAATAATCTATGCACTAAACAAATTCAGACATGGCATAATTAGCTACCAAATCTTTGTGCACACTAATCATGTAGCCTTTAGGTACCTTATGAATAAACCTTTGATCATAGGTAGATTGGAAAGATGGTTATTGTTGATGCATGAGTTTGATATAACCATTGTGGATAAGTCAGGGAAAGCTAATGTTGTTACAGATTTTCTTTCAAGGCTAACTACATCAGAAGACAATCAACCCATGGATGACTCTTTCCTTGATGAGCATATGTTCTCTCTCAGTGTACAAACACCTTAGTATCCTGATATAGCCAATTACTTGGTCATAGGTAGAATTGCATCTCACTTCTCCCCAAAAGAGAAAAGTGCACTTATTGAAAAATATTTTCCTTTCTCTTGGATTGCTGGATGTTTATTTTATACTGGACTAGACCATGCCATGAGAAGATGTGTAAGATAAGACGATCTACATATGACATTTTGCATGCATGTCACAATGAACAATGTGGAGGACACTTTGTAGCCAAGAGGACATCAATGAAGGCTCTAAACATAGGGTATTACTGGCCAACACTCCACAAGGATGTAGGAAGGTATACCAAAAAATGTGATAGGTGTCAAAGAATGGGCAGACCAATCAAATCTGATGAGATGTCATTGTGCCCTTAAGTAGTAATCACTCCCTTTGAAAAGTGTGGATTGGATTTCATAGGACCAATTGACCCTCCATCAAATGGTAAATCTTACATATTAGTATGCACTAATTATGTAACAAAATGGGTAGAGGTTAAGGCCATGAAGTGTGCAAGAGATAACAAGGTTGCAAAGTTTCATTGTGAAGATATTTTCAAAAGATACAGATCCCCTAGAGAGATAGTAACTGATCAAGGAGCTCAATTTACATCAAATCTTGTTGCAACACTAGTTAATGAGTACAACATAAGGCATAGGAAGTCTACCCCTTATCACCTTTAGGCTAATGGCCAGGTTCAAGTGACAAATAGAGAGATTGAAGCCAATCTGACCAAAACAGTAGCCATCAATAGGAAGGATTAGGAAAATAGATTACCAAAAGCTATTTGGGCCTATAGGACAACATGGAGAACAACTATAGGCTTCATCCCATTTGAGTTGTTATATAGAAAGACAGATATGATGCCCATTGAATTTGAATATAAGACTTTGTGAATTACGGTGGATTTGGGGATGGATATTTCTGAAGCACAAAAATAAAGAATCATGCAGCTAAATGCTTTGGATGAAATAATAAGAGAAACCATGTAACATACAAAAGTAGTGTAGGATTAGAGAATCAAGTGGCATGACAAATTTATCAAGGACAAGAAATTCAAACCAGGAGATTGGACCTTGCTCTATAATTCCAAATACCAAAAAAATGCAGGAAAATTATAGACAAGGTGTCTAGGACCATATGAAGTTGTTGAGGTCTTTCCCAATGGAGTTGCCTAGCTCACAACCATTGACCCTATCAGGTTCAAATTACTTGTCAATGTTCATCACCTCAGATTATACCACAAACTAGCCTCTAAAGAAGAGTTCCTGCAATAATTCACTCAGTATTCAACATTCAAGCTTCCTACAACTAAAGGTAGTAGACCTAGTATCCCTCCTTCTGCCTAAATGAGGTACATACTTTTCATAATAAAGACTCACTTATGTGGAAGTACATTTCTTCCTCATCGGCCCATCCATCACCACCTTTCTCTCTCTTCCATCACTTCATTCCACCTCACCTCATTCCACTTCATCTTCATTTATTGCTCAATTCATTCTCCAATAGCATTACTTTATCTGCCATCTTTGCAAAAAATCTTCCACACATCCAAGTATGTGCACATTAATTTCCATCTTTAATCATCTTTTAGGAGTGTTCATTTAATCATTGTACATTAGTATAGATGTTCACATAGATGCCATCATTTCCTATTAATCACCACTCCCATCTCACATGTGCATACACATGTCCAAATTTAGGTTGGGGGGAGGGGAACAAAAAAGATGCAAATATTTTGTGAATTTATTGCCCATGTGTCAATTCATACTAGGCTATGTTAGAAATTTGAAATGAGCTGTTTTGAAATCTAAGTGAGAGGACAACTTGCATGTGTGAAGTGATAGTAACTATAGCCACCATTTCTTCCTATCATGATTCTCCATTATCACCCCTTTTTCTTTCCATTATTGACCCTGTCAAAATCTTGAGTTGAAGAGCCACAGTTGCAAAAGAAAAGAAAAGAAAGTTAGTTGGCAGTAGCGCTAGAAATTTAGTAGGGTGGTACTCGAAAGAAGGGGAATTGTAGGAAAAGAAGTTGCAGAGCATTTGTTTGATTGCAGACAATGGGAGGTGGGTTAATTCAAAATGAACCCACAGTGTATGATATTTTACTGTAGAATGTGCAATGCCTAGTAAAAATTCAAAATTGTTGATGGATAGATTACTTTTTGAAGTTGGATGGTTTTGATGAAGGCATTTCCCTTGA
>VDFB02108183.1:0-20846 GCA_007258455.2 Sequoia sempervirens
AAATGATAAATTAAAAATTATTATATATTGATATATAAACATTTCTTTTAGTTTTAGCTATTGCAATGAATAATTGGCATATGTCTTGGCTCATTTGTGGTTTTGGTATGCAAGAAAAATGTGTTGGAGGATGAGGCTTATTATGTGGAGAAATATTTAATTTATAGATTTAACTATTTTAAGCCTAGTCTCATTGACATTCTCTTATCAATTCTAACATTGAGATTTTCCCCTCTATAAAGAAAAAATCCATTGTGGTGTTTGATTCACCCTTTGATATATATGTTTTCCTAGAAGGGAAACTATGGTTGTGGGTCACCATACCCTAATAATCATGCCTTAATTTCCTCATTCAACCTTAAAAATGATTCTTTTAACATAAAATTATCTTGGATCAAATGTCTTATCTTCCACTCTACTTTTGGTTATATTGCTCTTATGATGCTCTAGATAATGTGTTGGGGAGCTTTCTAAAGGTTGATGTGGCTACCAAAGATTTTTTCACGTATGTATTTTGTCTCAATTGTAGTGGACATTGATATCTTATAAGCTATTCTCATATAAATTCCCTTACACGTGTAGAATTGATCTCATATTCAACTTATTGAATCTTACAAGTATCATTCCTTCCTTTGTAACTAGTTTTTTTGCTAGTACTGATTTGGTTTTGAAGTGTCCTCATTCTAATAGTTTGGTTATCTTAAGACTTATTGGTGGAAAAATTATCTTCCCTACTATTTTACTATTCCTTCCCCTCTTCATGATTCGTATATACAATATCTCTCAAGTTTTGGTACTATGTCATATCTGCTTGCTCGTTTCTAGTGCTTATTGAGTTCTTCAAATATTGTGATAGTTCATTCTAACTTTTTCATACATGTCCCTATGAGTCTTAAATAGTTATCTTGGAACTCTCCTAGAATTATGTAAATATGCCTCCCTCCAAGGCTATTATTATGTTTCATCTATATCAAAAGGTGCCTCCTTGTTGTATGGATGATAGTGGTAGCACTTCCAAGATAGCCTTTAAAAGAAAGTGGAAAGGCTAATGAATTATTATTTTTAGTGTATGCTAGATTTTATTTACAGCATGAACATTTAGAAATAGAAATATTGAATTACTTAGAGTTATTTTTTCAAGAAGAACATTTTTGAAATAAAAATATCTCGTCAAATGTAAACTTTAAGAAAATATTACAATATATTGACTCTGATGTGAGAAAGGGTCAAGATATAAGTGTAAGCATGGATTTGTCCATGTAAAAGAACAAAAAAATTAGAAAATATGTAAAAAAAAATTAGGAATTATAAACAATGGAAAAGGGAGCATGCAAAGAATGATTTACAACAATTCTACATTCACATATTTTTTGATGTTACTTTTAATTGAAATGTCTAATTATTTTTTTAATAATATAATAATATATAAGCAATTTAATTCTAACCACATAATAGGTTTGCAGAGATGATACATATTTTAATTTAAAATTTAATTATTAAGAATCCAATAAAACATAACTACGAAAATAAATCATCGTTTTGAAGATAAAAGAAATAAAATGAAAATGAAAATAGATAATGGATTTTAATTAAATATTATCTAATAAATCATTTATATTATAGATTTTATATATTTTATTGTGTATTCTATAATATAATTTTTTTAATTAAATATTATCTAATAAATCATTTTATATTATAGAATTTATATATTTTATTGTGTATTCTATAATATAATTTTTATAAATATTTATTATGTAGTTTTGTTGATTCGTTATTCCCTTTGATATGGAAGTTGTATCTATTACATTCAATTGATGAAACTAATATTTAGAGATTCAAATTTTACAAGATAAGCCATTTTCAAAGATAATTAAAGAAATACTAGACTTATATCATGATTTCAACTTTATGTACTATAATCAATGAATTATATCTAAACCTTGACAATAAATAAGATGAGAATAAAACAATGAAATCTCCACTTCCACTCTTATTTGTTTCTTATGCCCTACCTATGACTTATCTATATGATTTTTTTATCACTACATCCATTCTTCTCATTTTTTCTATATGGGGCAATATATGTTTCTTTTATATGTGGCATTGCGAAGTTTCTCTAATTAATGTGGATGCTAGTTCTAGCCTTAAAATATATTTTGTTAATTATGTGGAAAAATTTATTGTAGTTCATGGCCCGAATTCTCCTTATATTCCCTCCCTTACCTATGCCCTTGAAATTGGTAGGCTCGACATAAAGATTGGTGTTTCTCTTGGTTTATTTATGGCTATGTTATGTGGGCTAGATATGTTGGAGGGTGACACTTATTGTTCCACGAAAGGCATGATTTATACATTTGACCATTTTATCCTAGCCTTCCTAACATCTATCATTGGATTTCAATGGATTAGTGTCCTCTAATCAAGGATGACCTTGAGATTTACTTGTATACCAAGATTTTTTCTTTGGTATTAAACTCTAGTAGAGATGCAGTAGTAGAAGAGAAGGTTTAGTTTTAGGTCACTATTATATAATTCTCGGGTCCTATTTCTTGTTCATCCTCACTAATCTTCGATTCTAATTTTGAAATATTTCTATTATGAGGCTATTTGTAATGCACTTGGGTATTTTATAAAGGTTTATGCAGCTAATATAACTTTCTCATACATGAATTTTATCTTATATTAATGTCTCAAAGGATTTTTTATGGAAATTATTTAATAGGTGGATAAAAAAATTTAGGCTTAGCTTCTTAAATCTTACAAAGTTATTTTCTTCTATTCTAAAGTTAGCGTTCTTCTAATTTTTATTTGATATTAGACTGGCTCAATTCTACTTGTGTAGCTATTTGTTTTACTTGTTTGTGGCAAGATCCTCTTGCACACAAGCTTACTATTAATGACCATATTAATCTTGACTTTCCAAAAAAAAAAAATTGGATTGATACACCACTTGTGGTGTATGAGTCCTAGTATAGCACTTTTTCTGGGTTTCATAGGATTCAGACTTGTCATGGCCAGACTCTACTTTCTACCCAAAAACCATAAACTTGGACTAAATCACCCCTACTAGCGTATGAGTCCCAATGTGCATCAAAAGTCAAAATTTTTAGGATTTCATACCTTCATTTGAGCTTCTTCATTTTCCAAGTGCACCTTTGTCCTTTCTCAATCTATTATTCTAATTTTCAATTTCATAATCTAGGTCACTTACTTAAGTCTTGCATATCATTTACATTCCTATTCTTTCCAAGCCCTTGCTTGGTGGTGAACCCCCTTAGTATCTTTAATCATACACTAGGACACCTTATTATAGATCTCTTTCCCTTACTCCATCCTTGGATTGAGATCTCTAAGGTTTCCTTGAGTGAAAATTGTAGGAATTAGGTGGAAAGTTGCTAAACCCCAGTTCTATCTTCCAAAAAGATTAGAGACCCCTTGGGCTATTTTACTGAGGTTTCAAATCCTATAGATTTATTCAATTGTAATCATGGTTCATCTTGAGTCTATTATGCATGCTCCCATGAGTTTTGTATAGATATCTTTTATCTTTATGATGTAGGAAAAATGGATCCAAGATCTAAATCACACTTCTTCTAACATAACAAGGGAGAGGACTAAAATTGATCTCAACACCATTTTGGCTACTAACCTTAATAGAAGAGATGCTAATTAGTTTTTTTAATTGATCTAACTATCAAAAATTAGCAATCTATTATGATTTTTTTTAAATACTTTACAGTGAGATAGAAATAGAGTTCGAAAAGGAATAGTACAAACAAGAGGAACCTGCTCTATAAATTTAAGCTTGAAATGACTAGAAAGGGGTGTTGGTGACCTGGAACAAGAAATGAAGATTTGGAGAATCAAAATTCAAATCCCTATTGGTCCCTATTTTTAGGTTCCCCACTTTTGAACTCAATGTCAAAACTTCATCTATCACTGAAAATCAACTTTGCTTAACTTGTTGGCTTGTAGGAATTGAATTATTGAATGAACAATTAGTTCATCAATACCCTCCAAATTTTCTTTATATCTATAACCTTCGTTTTATAGGGGCTTGTCTAAGTAAAAATCGTGTTTCGATATTTCTACCTCCACAACTACTATGATGATGTGAAAGAGAGATTATCATTTGTTAGATTGAGGATAAATGACAAACAAGTGGCAATTTGATAATTGTTGCAACTTACCACTTAGATCTTGATACAAATGGAAAAACAAAATCTCTCTCCTTATTCCTTTATATTCAATTATTATTACCTTTAACTCAACACAACAAATGTTCCTCTAATCACTATTTCATCTTCAAAATCAAATACAAAATTGAACTTAGACACAATGTCTCTTGTAAATTCAAACTCACTTTGACACATTCATTTGTCAAAATCAACATTCAATTTAAAATTGATACCAAATTAATGGATGCAAGAAAATTTTATTAAAATTATCATTTCCACAATCTTACATTCATAGAGCAACTGAACTTCAATGTATCTAAATTTTCCAATTATCTATTCTAGTCCGGTTATCTGCAATTTATCTTTTACTCCTCTCCTATTAGATTCTTCCCACCATTCCTAGCACAACCTATTCATCTGCATTCAATTGAGATATCATCTACCCTTTACTAGTGTCACCCTTCATGATGGTTCACTATGCAATTTGGCGACCTATACACTCATTTAAAGAACCTTTGAAATACAATCCAATCTCTATTGAATTCTATCTTTCCTCTACTCACAATATCATTTTCTTAACCCATGCAATTTTTATTTTAGTTTAAATCTCTTTCCCAAATGGAGTGGCATGGCCCCTCCAACATCTCAATCTGTATTTTATTTGAGTATTTTAACTCTTCCCATTTCTTCTATTTCTTGGTCAATTTCTCCTCTCAAAATACACTCTATTTTATTTCTCACTTAGCAATTTTAATTAGATCATCTTCTCATCATCCTCCAAGCTATTGTGCAACCCCTATCCACCTCTTTCCCTCTCCACAGTCCCTTCACTCTCTCTTCTCTATTTTATTCTCGTAGCATTGACTCCTTATCTTTATTTCATCTTGGAACCACCCCATGAATTATTGTCTTCCTATAAGGTGTCATCTTCACATTCATTTTTTTTAATTTCCTTTAATTCTTCTCCTCTGGCCACAACTTCCCATTTTTAGCTTAGTGCAGCCTTCTTATTTCTACTCAACTACCAAAGGAAGGAACCACCTCTATAAAAAAAAAAAAAAAAATCCTTTTAGTTTTCATCTACCTTCATGTCATCCCTCTATATTCTGAAGATGGGTGCTACCTTCTCTTCATACCATGTGACCCACCATTTTTCTACAAATCTTTAATCTTCTATGCCACGACCTTTTGGTTATTTCTATAAATTTTAATATTTAAAAATGGTAATCTGGGATTAGTTTTTGATAAAGGAAAAAATAGGTTTTGAAGGGACCCGAAACCCTTTACAAACAAGAAAAACACTGCAAAAAGACAGCCTGCAGCTAGCCAAAAACCAGCTCCTAAACAAGACCCTTCAAGATTTACTTTTAGAGCTACTCTTGTGGGAATAAAGAATCATGTGAAAAGAAGGTCGAGAGGATTTAGTTTTTTTCCCCTTAACAGTGACCTAGCCTTCTTCCACTTGCGTTGCCTTATCAAGCCAAGCTAGCTCACAATTTTGAAGGTGAGTGCCTACAACCATAGTCTTAGAGATTTCATCATTATTCCTTTGTGCAGCCAGAGACATAACTGAAGAGCCGCCAAAAATGGAAGCCAAGGACGTAGTCACTTTCTCTTTAGAGGTAGACTTAGCAACCCCACCATTTGGTACATCTGAAGGGGATGCCCCAAGATCCTAAGAATTAGAAGCAACCACCTCAGAAAAACTCTTATGTTGTTCATATTTCTTCTCAACCGTGTAATGTTGTTGAGAAGCACCTTTCCACCAAGTATATGCCTTTTTTTTTTCTCAAATCCACATTGTGCAGTAGCATGACCTATTTTAAAACATCTTCTACATCAGAAGAGAATCCCTTCATAATCCAAAGATTGAACCCAAAATCCTTTAGAAGATTTAAGTACAACCTTAGCAGGCAGCCCTTTTGAAACATCAATTTCAACCAGTATGTGGGCAAACATGGAATGAAAAATATCAAAAGATTCATCATCCACCAACATCCTCTAGAAGAGAGTCACTCCAAAGATGGAGGGGAAGATTAGGGAAATGATCCCAAAACAGGATCTTGTTAAAAGTTTTAGAAGCAGGGTTGAAATCTAAATGCCAGGGCTTAATCATCAGCAGATATTTGTCCTCCTAGCTAAAAAAATCATCACATAAAATGATATTTCTATCCTGAGCATGGTCAAACTTAGCTACAAAAAACCGGATTAGTTACTCTTCAATGAATTCTTATATTCATGACTACCAAGCCATATAGAAAATGACTTTATTGAAGTTAATTGGTAAAAAATATAAATAGTTTACACCAGTGAGAGAAACAATAATAATTCAATCATTGAGATAATCAATCTTTCAAAACCACCATAAATTATTTACAATTGAGAATTGAATCTAAGTTATAAAATTGTGCTATGAAATTTTTTCAATAAGTAACAATAATGTTGATCAAATTTCATCACATCAACCACTGAAAGCCAAAAGGAAATGTACACCCAAAGAAAATGCCAAAACCAATATATATCATGACTTATATTTTAATTTGACATGTGTTGCTATGATTGAAAATAGTTGTTTAAGTTACATCTTTTTAAAATTCAATATCCATAATGTCATTTGCAATAAATATTTAAGTAATAAATAGAATGGGTTATTTAAGGTAGATCAATGTTTCTAATTATAATGCTACTTGATAGACATTGAGTGAATTCAAATTATTAATTGATGAAGATTGACATAAGAAATGTGTCACATTATAAAAGATTGATAACTTAAATATTCATAGCCTAGATATGTTTTATATTGAAGGGGAAACATAAACTTTCTTTTGGAGTGGCCTTCTATTATATCAAGATAGATTTTGTAATTGATGAATAATTCCTTATTCTAAATTATAGATTGTTAGTAATACATGTATATGTGTAATGTAGAATATACTTGTTTAGATTCATAAACTAGTGAATCTCAAAATCAAATCCTTGAAGATCATGTTATTGATTTAGTGTAGAAATGAATTTATTGAAAATTAGATGTTTTTTTTGTATTAGAAGATGCATAATTATCTAATGTTGAGATTATTTGTTAATGGGAATTAAGCATAGAATGAGATTGGAATTAATTTAAATTTCAAGATATTTTACAAGAAAAGACCATGTTTTCTATATATAAGATGATTAGGAAATCCAATTCAAGGATTATTTCATCATCCATTAGCTCCTATAAGTGATTTGAGTGTGAAAAAGATGTTACATTTGAGATAGTCAAGGAAATTTGATGTGGGAGAATCCGTTAAGTAGTCAAACTCCAGTTTTCTCAAAGAACATCAAGTTTTAAATCTTAAGTGTCAAAGGCTTCATAAAATTTCATTAGGTCGACTGTAGAATTTAAATTTTTGGTAGGATATGAGTTTGTGTTCTTGAAGTGATGCTCACAGAGGTGAAGCACTAGGCCTTCCCAGGAGGTCCCTTCCCAATACTACTCCAGCTCAAGTGCACTTAACCACAAAGTTTTCTCCAAGGTTAAGCTCACTTAGCTTACAACCCCATTTGCAAAACCTTTAGCAAGTGTTGTGTCTTCAAAACCATTCACTATAGATCTCCTTTAGCTCGTCACTTGATATTAATGGGAATTAAAAATGGAATGAGATTGAAACAAATTTAAATTTCTAGATATTTTACAAGAAAGGACTATGTTTTTTTATACATAAAATAACTTGGAAATCCAATTCAAGGATTATTTCATCATCCATTAGCTCGTATAAGTGATTTGAGTGTGAAAAGGATGTTACATTTGAAACAGTCAAGGAAATTTGATGCAGGAGCGTCCGCTAAATAATCAAACTCCAATTTTCTCGAAGAACATCATGTTTTAAATCTTAAGAGTCAAGGCTTAATATTTAATCATTGGTCATGAGTGTATGGAAAAACATCGTCACGATGGTCAAAGGCTTCATAAAACTTAATTAGGCTGACAACAACATTTAAATTTTGGGTAGTATGTGAGTTTGTGTTCTTGAAGTGCAACTCCACATTCTTGATCACCTTTTATTCAACAACCAGGCTACCAGACAAAGTGTCACAAGGTAGAAAGGGAAGGTGATAGGGTGTAGAAGTAATTGGAAGGCCAAATTCAGAATGCCAGGCCGTGGTAGTTCTAATAAGGGGATCTGAAAAGTATAAAAGAAAAAATAAAAAATGAAAAGAAATGCAGCTGGAGGACGCCACATCATAATAGAACGATGCAGGAGAAAACAAAGCGTCACATGACACATTTCCAAGCATTAAAAAATGTTTGTAACAGGGTGCAATCTTAATAGGAAAAAAGGTCAGCGCCAAATCTAAAGTGGACAAATGCAAATCAATGGAAGAGGAAAATGATACATTGCTAAGCAAAAGGAAAGAGATTGGTGGTGAGCATGGAGAGGGATCCAATGCCAACAAGATAGAGGAGCAGTTTTAAAACTCTGGAATCAACAAACAAAAGGAGTGAGAAAGTGAATGTGGCGTTAAGGGTAGAGGAGTTGCACAGAAAACCGCAACAGAAAGGCTGTGAAGAAAGTAAGAGGTCGCGAAGGGTGGGAGATTGTAGGAGAGAAAAGGGGGTAGCAGCCTTGAACTACATAACAAAAAAAATCTGCTTAAAATTGCAATCCAAAGAGAATTAAATACAAAGTGAGTGTAGATTTTGAAAGCAGGCCTCACCTCTAAATCAGCTGATTCAATGAATAGTACAACATAGAAAAATGAAATACCTTATAATAAACAAATAATATATTTTCAAAAGACATAAAATTTTGTACTATTTCATAACTGTCTCTAATACAGAGATGCCTCTCTATTGCTACTTGCAAAAGAATACAATTGTTTGAATATAAATAGAGTTTGTCGTGTTTAGAAAAAACAACACGTAGCTTCTAAACTAAGCATGCATTACATGCTTTATTTGGTGAGAGCAGAAAAACAAAGCTTTAAAAAAAAAAAAAACTACTTTCAAACAAAACTGCTAGCTAAGAATAGCAAGTGTTTTTTTCCTTATTACGAAGAAAACTTAAAGCAAATCTAAATAAAACTATGACTTAGAATGGTTGAGTTTTTTTCTAGGCTGGAAAAACATATCTCCACACATCAATGATCTCCTTAAGATAAGAATACACCAGGATCAATTATCCACATACTACCCCTTGATGCTAAGAGGGCTCACAATATGATCTTGAAGAGCCAAAAATTGAACTTTTGCAACTACTTTGGTGAAGATATCTGCTAACTGATCTTGAGTGTTGATGTGTTTCAATTCAACTTCCTTCTTCTGTACTAAATCACAGATGAAGTGGTACTTCAAATCAAAATACTTTGTTCTATTGTGATGGACTAGATTCTTTGCTAACTTGATAGCACTCATATTGTCACAAAAGATCATTGTAGGTTGAATCTGCTTCTCTCCAATTTCTTCTAGAATTTTCCTAAGCCAAAGAGCTTGTGTACCTGCTAAGGTAACTGCAATATACTCTGCTTCTGTGGATGAGAGAGCAACCATGCTTTGTTTTTTGGAACTCCAAGTAATCATACCATAACCAAAAGAGAAAGAATTTCTAGATCTAGACTTATGATCATCCATACTACCTCCCTAATCTGAATTTTGAATTTTGTCTTAGGACCTTAAAATGAAATTTGGTTGCCTTAAAAAACCCTCTATTGTCACCATTTAGTAGAGCTTTTTGTAATGTTTTCACTTATTTGAACACATAATATAAAACCTTTTGGTTTCTACAAGTTTATGAAGAGTGGATTATCACTCTCTATGACAATTAGACATGATCATTAGGGTTCTAAATCATTGGAAGAAAACTAAGAGCATGAGTGAGAGTGCTATGGGTAAAGTTTCTTTCATTGGACATACCTAAAATTATGTAGGTTCAATGTCAAGAATGGGTCTATTTGGTAGATTTATGAAAACTATTTTGAATATCTAGAATGCCATAAAAGTATAATTATAGCAATTCCAATTGGAAACACTTGGGTACATATATATCATATGTAATTTAAATCTAGTAAGGTGTCTATTATATAGGAGTTGATAATACATGGAAAGAGGTTTGTATGGGAATATATGTATTAAGAAATACATACCACATGACCTCTATAGGATTTTTAAGATGTGATCCTAGATAATAATCCACCCATCCTCAATCATAATGGATTCTTTAGCAATTAAGAGAGATTCAATAACCATAAAATTACCTATATTTTGATACTATATAGATTTATGTAAGGATAGAAATGCATCAATAGGAGACCAAGATGGAACCATTTAACACCTACAAGGTACACCTATTACATGGGAAAGGGAGGAGGTACATGATGATAGGTGGAAGGAACTACATGCTATTATTACAATTTAGAGATAGGAGGATGATTCATATAAAAGAAATATAATTAAATATTTATATTATTTATATTATTTAATATATTATATTAATATAATATATTAAATAATATAAATATTAATATCATAAAATATAATATAAGATTACAATTAAGGATAGGTAATGTTACAATTTACTTGGGGTTTTAATGAGGATTAGGCTTAAGATTCAATTAGGTTTGTAGTAAATAGTTAGGTTACAATTAGGAATATATAATAAATATTAATATAATTATAATACAAATATAAATTAATTTAAATATAATATAATATAGGAATACATTTAAGATTAGGTAAAGGTTATAATTTAATTAAGTTTCAATTAGGTTTACAATTCAATTAGGATATGGTTAGGGGTGGGGATCATTTACCATTCTATTATGGTTAGAGTATGGGTTACATTTAAGATTATTGTTATTTTTGTGATATGTATAGATTGATTCATTTTTAACATGATACTTTTTTTTATTAGAGGGGTAAACACTTTTGACCCAGAGCTAGATGGAACCAATGAGGCTATAGTATGACTAAATTTGGACCTCACTAGACATCTAGATCCCCTTAAGCCATCCTATCACCTTAAATCATAAATCGATTTCTTAAGGGGTCCCAATATGACAAATTTCTTAAGGGGATCAAAGAAGTTCTTAAAATTTGGTGAAGTTTCCCAAGGCAACCAAATTTAACAATAATAAGATCGTGCAAGATTATAATATGAATGAGATTTCATGATCTAGGTTGTCAGTTGAAACAAGAGTAGATCTAAATCAACTATTCCACAAGAAAATGTTCCTCACTAACTTGCAAGTCCATTAAATATTCCAAGGGGAACCAAAACTTTACCCTATGTTTTGTAAACCCTAAACACTGAACTCTAAAATCTAAACCCTAAACACTAAACCATTCATTTTGTCCTACTCAACACCTTAAAGTGAAATTTGGTTGTCCTTAGGAAAATCCACCATATTTCATTCCCTTATGCCATGTAATTTTTTCATAGGATCTTACTACATGTACATCCCCTTAAGTTATCCTATTACCCTAAACCCTAAAACCATCATTTTTCTTTAAAGGCTCTTAATGAAATTTGGTTGCTTTGGGCAACTTCACCAAATTTTATTCACTTGAGCCATGTCATTTTCTCCTAGGACCTCACTAGATGTAGATCCCCTTAAGCCATCTATGTCACCCTAAATCATAATTCGATTTCTTAAGGGGTTCCAATATGACATTTCTTAAGGGGATCAAAGAAGTTCTTAAAATTTGGTGATCAAAGTTGCCCAAGGCCCAACCAAATTTAACAATAATAAGATCCTGCAAGATTATACAATATCAATAATTAATTGTATTTTCATTCAAGTAACATGTGCCTTCTAGACATATAAATGAGGCTTACATATAATTTTATCGTTTGTATTCAATTATTTAATGCCATTTATATTGAATGGTTTAAAGGTATTTCCTAAACATGTATCTTACATCTTGAAATTACAAATCTAATGCAAGTTCACTCATATCTTAAAGATCACATGGATCCATTCAATAATATTTGCAATCCACCTCCATGCCATCCATCTCCAACACCTTCACCTCCACCTCCACCCACTCCACCTCGTAACCCCCCACCTCCACCACCTGAAATCAATGAACATGCTCATTTGCAAGCACAAATCAATGCTTTTGCTATAACCATCCAAGATCAAATCAACATTATTCAAAATGAAGAATGTGTCACACCTCTTGTGAGGATGTTTGCATCTAGGATGAAAACCCTTGTTGATGTTGTCAGGGCTATGGATGGGATCGTAGATGAGCATTGACAATGGCTAGAGGAGAGGAGAAGTCCTGATTTTGAAAAGGAAAACACAAAGAAATGAAGATCTATGCAGTAGAAAGCCATAATAGTTTATAAATTAAAACAATGATCTTAAATAGTAACATGGATTTATGAATTTATGAATTTGGTGACATGGATTTATTATGCCGAGAGGCATTTTATATTCACATAAGAGTTTAAGAACCCATGTACATAAAAAATAAAGCTGATCAGTTACTAAAAAAAATGGTGGGAATAGTGAGCAGTCGAAGAGGAGGAGTAACAAATGGCAGAGGAAGATGGAAGAGTAACCGATGGAAGAGTAACTGATGGAATAGTAACAGATTGTGGAGTCCAAAAACTTCGTTGAGGTTTGCTTGAATATAGAAAATCATATTGAAGATGTTCTATTGCTAAGCTCATTATCATCGAAGTGCACAACTGAGGATTGTCGAGCCATGGCAAGTTGCCTGTATTGACCAGATTTAGAGTAGAGGTGACAGCGTTCTATAAAGCTTGCTTTTCTACCCTGCACTTCTACCACTTTCATGACATTGTTAGGCTAAGTTACTACAAAGTATTTCTTTTTGTTGATGTTACACAGGCTGGAACAAAGGAAAGCATCGGCGATTGGTGGAGAGAGAGAATTGCATATTGTAGAGGTATATTTTACAAGCTATCTACATTTTAGATTTTTAATCAATTAGCATAATTTCATAATGTATGAAATGTCTTATCCAAGTGAACGGCTTTATCCATCTCGTATTCTTTTTGAATAGCATTCTTTTTCAATAGCAAAAAATTCAAAGATCTCAGTAATTGTCTTGTATAATTGAGGCATCGAATCAAGATGATGGCATTCATGGCCCATGATTGAAACAACCAGGATTGTGCATACAGTAGCGACTTGCACCAGCCAATTGCTTATTCTAATATTTTCCTATTTTTTAATTCTCTTTTGTGCAGAGTCTAGCCAGACGAATTCACGGATCTTGGGGGAATTGCCTCAGATGGGGTTCAAACCCGTGAGCTACAAAGAAACTAGCTCATATTCTGGTTTTGGCCAATACACATTGGAATTCATATTCTTTAATTCAATTTTCTTGTTTGGAGATTTGTTTTCTTTTTTCATCCTTTTTTTCTGCATTTTTTTTTCTATCTATAAACAACTTTTCTAGCATTTCAACATGTATTTATGATTTATTTTAGCATCTAGATGAATGCTTAAGTATCCTTACTCTCTCGTAGAAAAATATTGTAAACATCCCCTTAAAAGTAATGTATATTTGGGGTTTTTGTAATATACCTCTTAATAGTTTTCTTTATAAAAAATAAAAAAACTACTTCTTTCCATGCTATCAGGAGTACTAAATGATAGACTTTGTCTAGACCATTTTGTTACAGGGATTGCTTGGCAAGGTCTTATTGCATTTAGCATTAGGAGTGTTTTTGCAACATTATTTTGTGGTGCATATTTGGTAAGCAGACTAATTTCTCACTATAAAATGCATGTTTTTTATATTCTACTATTTTCTATTATTTTGTTAGTGTCTTCACATAAATAATCATGGGAATATACATTTTTCACACAATTTCGCTCAATTTTCCTTTTCCATTTCAAATATAAGTTCATAGTTCACTTCAGAGGAAATAGTACATGCATTTTACAATAAAGTTGGTTGCATGTTCTGTAAAAGTTTATTGGAATCTAACAGATCAGCCATAGTAGTTCAGTTAGCTCCTTCTCTACTTAAAAAAAGAGAAACATAAAGAATATATTTTAAGTTAAAAAAAATACGTAAAAAAAGTTGGAACAATAGTTGTGCAACTTATTTTTTATAATATTTGCTTTTCCCTTTACTTGGTTGCTAATTATTTTTTATATTTATAATATTTAACAGGTAGTCATCTTGTATTTGCACTATGGTTTGTGCCAAGTTGTTGATAGCTGCATGAAGGGCGCCTGTAATCTCTTCCTAGGGTGAGAAAACAAACTCAAAATGTATAGTTTCCTTCAGGGTTAGGTCTTCGAGTTGGCTACTACAATCCTTCAAGATATTGTGTGCGTCAATAAAGTCTTCTCATGATAAAAAAATATATTGAAATCAATTCTTATCTTATGTGCATTATTTTCTTGTGGCAATTCTTAGGTATTCTTGAAGTAATCAGAGCTCTAGGATTTCTCCACCATTATGTTTGTCAGTTACATTTACTAAGTTTTACTTGCATTTACTTTGCATGCTTTGTCCTATTTTATTGTGCATGTGTAATGTGCTGCTGTGTAATTTCACTCTGTTTGGATGTTTCTTTTAGGTTTTTAGAAAGTCCTCTATATTTAATCCTCAATGTTTTTGAGAGAATCCTGCTAATAGTAATCTTTAAGATCAAAATTTCAATTAAAGAAACAATTATTAAATAAATTTATAAATTCATCTTATATCTTAATTTTAAGATTTATAAGTTAATAAATTTATTCAATAAATTTATAAATTTGTAAACTTCTACAATTTATCCTTTAACTTATAAATTTGACATGAAAAAAGTTTTGTATATATATAAGCTTATAAATTCATAAGTTTATAAACTTAAACATTAATCTTTAATTTAATATCAAAACTTATATAAGTTTTTAGAAACTTAGAAATTTATAAGTTTCTAAAAACTTATAAAAGTTTTTCATCTTCTTTTTTAATTCAAAAACAAGTGATATCTTTGTTTTGAATATATCTTAAATTTATAAATATATATAAAAATTTAACATATTTGTTTTATGTTTTATTATTAGAAATAATTTCTTTTTACTAAAAAAATACTTAAAGAAAAAAACATAAATAAAAAATATGAATAGATACTAAAAGTGCCTATTGCAATTTTATGTAGAAAATTAATTATTGCAATTTTATTATTGGAGGAATCTCTAATTTCTCCACCATTATGTTTGTCAGTTACATTTACTAAGTTTTTCTTGGAGTAATTGCACTCTGTTTGGATGCTTCTTTTAGGTTTTTAGAAAGTCCTCTATATTTAACCCTCAATGTTTGTGAGAGAATCCTACTAACAGTAATCTTTAAGATCAAAATTTCAATTGAAAAAACAATTATTCAATAAATTTATAAGTTCGTCTTATATCTTAAATTCTACATTTATAAATTTGTAAACTTCTAAAATTTATCCATAAGTTTCTAAAATTTAAAAGTTTATAAATTTAAACTTATTACATTAATCTTTAATTTAAGAAAATAATTGAAGAAAGAATTATTCAATAAATTTATAAGTTCATTTTATACCTTAAATTTAAGATTTATAAGTTTATAAATTTATAAACTTTTAAACTTTAGAGACTTATAACATTAATCTTTAATTTAAGATCAATTTGAAATTTAAAAGTTTATAAATTTGTAAATTTATAACATTAATATTTAATTTAATATAAAAATTTCAATTAAAGAAACAATTATTCAATAAATTTATAAGCTCATCTTATATCTTAAATTTAAGATTTATAAGTTTATAAATTTATTCAATAAATTTATAAATTTGTAAATCTTAAATTTAACATTTACAAATTTATAAATTTGTAAACTTCTAAATTTATAAGTTTATAAATTTACATCTTAAATTTGCTATAAAATTTTTAGTCTTAGTTGTTTATTAGGATTGGTCCATTTTCCAATTACTTTTGGTGCACTAAAAAGGACTGACAAAACAACATATATCATTATACAGCCTTTGCCTATTGTATTCTAATATGTTTACATGTTTCTCTTGGAGAACACATCTCCTTAATACATAACAATAACTCTCTCAAAATATTCTGCATAAAACTACAAAACATAATTCTACATTAAATTGCTCATCCACTCCAATTTAGTAAAAGCTAGGTAAATTTTTTTTTAAAATTGATATTTATATAAAATATTTAAATAGACTTAGAAAAATTTTAAGGTTGGAAAATCCAAGTCCAATGAATGCTCTAAATTCACTCCATAAAACTAACATATATAGTGTACATAGTTCAAACAACTTGGAATCCATAGGGAATATCCACCACAATTGCAAGTGTTCATACTAACTTCGTATATAGGGGATACAGTTTAAGGCCCAAATTTGACAGTCGATCTTGCATGTCATCAACCCTCGAGAAGAAAAAATATATATATAACAAGTCCCAAACAACACTATCATCAACAACATATGTCACATAACTCTGTAAAATTTGTCTATTTCAAACCAATGCACACAGTCATATTTTTTAAGAGTGCTTTAACATTCAAAAATTAATTATAGGAAATTGTAATTTTACTTATGTTTTAGATGCTACTTTGGATTTAATCCAATTTTTCTATTACATTATTCTTCAACGAAAAGTATAATCACTATAAATTAAAAAATAACATTGTTTATTTTAGTAGATATGGTTCAACCGAGAATGTTTGAATCAGATGAGCAAAGGAGGCAACATCAGAGAGAGTATCAAAGAGAATATCAAAGAAGGCAACGAGAACAAATGACAAATGTTCAAATAGAAGAACAAAGAAGAAGATGCAATGAAGCTGAAAGACAAAGATACGCTAGATGACAAGCAGAAGTAGCAGTACAAGAATTATAATTTGAAAATAGAGAGGAGGAAAATTTGATTAGAAATACTCATCAATGAACTTCTAAAGGAACCTCTCATTCTAAAGGAGAACAAATACAACAAGGTGATCCTCAATCAAGTGAGAGGTACAACAATGCATCCAATGCAAACATTCAATTGAATGTTGAAAATGAAGCTTCAAGGTCAATAGATCGTGTATTAGAAACATCTCAACATGGAAATCAAATTGATATCAATTTAGGTGTAGAATAAAATGTACAAAACATACAAAACCCAAATGGAATGCTTCATGCTGATTTTCAAAGTTTTCAAATGCAATTTTGACATCAGTTGGATAGTTTAAAAATGCCAAACATGTGTTATGTTTGTCAAGAATGCTATCTAGGAATCAAAGTATCTCAGACCCCTCAAGGTCCTACATGCACTAGATGTCTACAAGAGAGAGGAAATAATAGATTTTCAGATTTTAACAATATGGACCCCAGGCCACAACCAGAGGATCTTGCAAAGTTGACTCAGGTAGAAGAAATATTGATTGCACGTGTCAGCCCTATTCTACAAGTTACACATGCAAGAGGTGTTCAATATAAATATAAAGGACACACAATAAGTTTTCCACAAAATCTGGAACATGTCTCAAAAGTTTTTCCACACTCAATACAAAATTTTCCAATCATTATTGTTTGAAGAAGGGATCAATGTGGCACAAATTACAACTTTACTGTAAATAGAGATCATGTGTATAAAGCATTAAAATACAAAGTAGAGCATGAAAAGTTTTATGCAGATGTCAAAATTGATGAAAATGCTCTTAATGATCTATCGAGAAATTAATGATTGAAACATTTTCAACAGATTACATATGGTGCATATGGAATTTGATTCTGATGCAAATGAAAACATATTTGTTGGTCCAATTGTGGAGACAGATCAAAGTAATATAATTGAGCACACAACATCAATGGCTTCTAGACCACCTAATGCCTGAAGAGAAATGGAATTGATTCATGCATGGGTTAATAACCCCGATGCAAATTTGACTACAATGATGGATTGGGCAGGAGTAGTTGTGTCTCCTATAAATGAATATGTCATTGCAAGATTGCTTGATATGGCATTCCCAACATTGTTCCCTGATGGTAGATGTGATTGGTTAGAACCACGAATGAGGCAAGTGCATCTACATGAATTTTTCAAGCATATATTATGGTATAGGGATCATCACTTTGGTAGTCATCCAAGGTTTAGATATTTCATGATGAATATGATAATGAGACACCGTGCACAGAATTCATCTACTATATTTGTAAAAAGAGGTTTTCGGGACATTCCAATCACCATCAATAAATTTTGTGAACATATGCAAAACATGCCACACTCCCATCTAGCTGATAGGTTGATGCGGTTTGGAACAAAATTAAGGGGAAAAAAGTCATATTGGACAAAATGCCATGCACTGACGGACATGCTTCATCAAATAGGTTCTCCTACAATATTCTTCACCTTAAGTGTTGCAGACATGTATTGGCCTGATTTACATGCATTAATGCTAGGAATACAACCAACTACTCCAAGGGAGGCTCAAAATTGGAGAAAAGAAAATGTGATTGACTATCCTCATATAGTCGCACATTACATGCACTTGAGACATTCAATATTTAGAAAAGAAATACTAGAAAAAGGAATGAATGTTAAAGATTACTGGTGTAGATATGAGTGGCAGCATAGGGGTTCACCACATGTGCATGGATTCATATGGATACATCGATCACCAAATATGGACAATATTGATTTTTCAAATGAAGAGCGATGAAAAAGTGCAGAAAGATATTTTCATTGTATTGTGCATGCATGGAATCCTAGATAAGATCCACATCAATGAAACATATAAGTATGTTTTAAAAATTGGTAGTATACATGCAATATATTACACAAACTATTTGTAGTCTATGATATAACTAATATATTTTTATTTTGAACTGTAGGCATTCCAAAAAATTTCTCAACATCCATGTCTTAGAAATACAAGACAACTTGTAGAGATAGATGTTGATCATGACTATGAAGAGGTCCTAAACTCTGTGGAGTGACACACAATGTGTGGGGAACGTGCATGCCTAAGAAAAAAGATAGGAGAAATGGTTTACAGGTAACTATTTCAACAAATTAGAATATTTATATCAAATTGAAATATAATATAATTGGAGAGTACTAAAATCAATGACATTTATATTAATCTTAGGTATAATGCTCCCTGGCCATTGAATTTGGAGGGATCCAAATTATATGAAAACATAGAAACTAGTGAAAAAATTTTGAACTAGCCAGAAATGATGATAGAGTAAACTCACACAATCGCTACATTTTGTAATTGTGGAGAGAAAATATAGATTGGCAACTTATTCTTTCCAAACATGTTGTGATTAAATATATTGTAAAGCATGCAGCAAAAGTAGAGAAAAGCTCTGAAACATATCACCAGATGTTGATGCGTCTTGCAAACTTAGAAAATGTCGATGATTTAGCTGCAAGAGCATATAGGAGGTGTAATACCCCTCATACTATTTAGACTTATTATTTTTCTGTGCTTTGCTTGGATACTGTGATGATACTATTATTGTTTGATTGGCTTGCTAGGCGTTAGTTGATGTGTTTCATTATGGACATGATTACTTTATATGACATTATGGTTGATTATATCAGTTGATTTTCTGAATTATGATATGATGCAGTGATTTAATTTAATATGTTATGAGATGATTGCTAGTTAGAAATGTAATTCATTGATTATGTTATAATTGTTAGAATAGGTGTGACGAAGGACAATATAGCATCACTCATTCGCGAGTGCCCTGTTATGTTGTGATTCCTTCTCACAATGCAGTATTTTGATTTAATGCTTTGATATATATGTATATATGCACATGTACACAACTTCGTTTGTATGCAGGATTGCAGGTATAAGTCTCGATTCCACCTGCTTCGGCAGGACAGGGCGAGCACCTAATAACCCAATGGTTAAATGTTGAAACAGAGGTGACGATGAAGTCCTCCCGTCCCATGATGTCAGATTGTCTCGTCTGATTGGTATTGTTCATTTTTGTAATTTGTCGTCATTCGTGGGTTGTGTTTGGTATTTTGTCGTATTTTGATTAAAGTTGATACCTTGTATGTTGTGGTGTGTTCGATTTAAATAATGGAAGTGATTGTTTAATTTTAATGTTAGATTTAAATTATATTCGAATATTTAAATAATTTAATTATTTTTGAAAATCATATATTTGAATTAAATGATAATTAAATATTAAATGTGTCTTAATTATTTTAATTAATTATCTGGTGGAGGATAATTATTAAAATAATTTATTTAAATTTAATAAGTAAAGTGATGTGCAAGGAAAGTTGCAAAAAAAGAAATAAAAACAATAAAACAAATAAAAGAATAAAAAAGATTGTGTGAGCCAATAAGAATAGAGATTTGAGTAAAAAGCTGGCTTTTAAAGAATTGTTTTCTTTTATTTTTGATTTTTAGAGTTTTTGTGAGAAAGGGACAATATATTTTTTATTTAGTGTAATTTTAAAAGGTTTTCACACACACGAGAGATAGTAGTTTAAAGTTGAATAAGATTTTGGGTGGAGTATTCACGAGAATTTAGAAGGATATTGGATTCTTTTGTTTTACTTGAGGGAGTTCTTGAAAGGTTGGAAATCTGTTCTTGGGTTGCTTTGGGAACGTCTTCTGAACAAAGGATCAGTTTCAGTTTCGAAGGCGAAATCCTGTTGAGGAGATTTTGAAGCGCAACCAAGGAGCTCTTCGAGGCCGTCAGAAAT
>VDFB02108185.1:0-27463 GCA_007258455.2 Sequoia sempervirens
TATATATATATATATATATATTTGCAACACAAGTTGTTTAGAGTTATAAGACGAATCGTTCAGTACAAACCATCAGAATAGTTTGACAAATAGCATTGTCAAACATTGGAAAATCGATAACCCAGTGGTCGGGGACATTACAAATAGAACAGCAAAATTAGTCACTCCCTGCACAGGAAACAAAGCAGCAAACTCAGTCACTCCCTACTCTTCAGCAAGAGGGAAGTCTTCAATAGTTGAAGGAGAGTTCTCAACAATTGCATGAAGAGTCACATAGCCCAGTGCATAGTAGTAATGATAAAATCACCATTCAACTATTCAAAGAAAATTCTATTGGTCCACTTGGAACCATTCAGCAATTTATATAGGACTTAGAAACAATGGCATACATCATGAGCAAGGTTGTTGATATTGCAACAAAGTTGGACAGCCATCACTCTCCCTTGGTTCTACAGGAGGCTCGAAGGATTCAACACTTTGTTGAGGATGAGTGCCATGAAGAGTTCGCTAAAAAATTTCTCTCATGGGTGGCCTACCATAGAGGTACTCAAAATAAAGCACAATTGGAATCTTACATGAATGGCCCCTTCCTTTAGTGGTTCGGATGGTAAAGTTCTAGAGGCACTATATTCTATTGAGTCTAAATTTTGTTGTTTGTACCTCATGCTATAAACTAAAATAGCAACACACCACAATATTGAAGCACAAATGATGAGTCCATGCATATTTCCCAAAAGTTAAGAGAACTAGATGATCGAAGTCTTAGGTTCCAACTACAGCTTGCACAATAGACTCAGCTCATAGAATTGGAAAAGACTAAGGTAGTGAACAAGGAAAAGGAAATTGCTGAGAAAGAGAAATTGTTGATAAGGATAGATAAATTGTTGATAAGGACAAGGAAATTGTTGAACTTAGACTTGCCAATGAGAAGACAAAAACTCAACTCATGGAGATAGTGCAAATGGTCAAAACTTCTCAAGAAAGGGAATTCTTGGCAGCTCACCATTTGAAGCAGAGAACTACATATTATACACTGATGCTTCTCAACACTCAACTCCTTCCTCTTTAGTGTCTACACAGCCGTGGGAGTCTTCTCACCTAGCCACTCAGTAATGGCAGTTTTTCTACTTTATGTCATCTAGAAGACAACTTTTCTTTTGGAGGACTAATGTAGATAGCTAAAACATATATTAGTTATAGTTTACATTAGTTATATTGTACCTTCAGTTAGTCGGTGAGTGTACTTATGCCTCATCAATTGATTGAATTAGTTTTGGGTAGTTGCCAACGTTTGGAATTCTTTGGCAACCGTTGACAAGTTTATGTACTTGTCCTATAGTCAGGAAAAGGGACTATATTGTTAGAAGTTATTCCCTATCCCAATTTTGTATGAGTATTGATGAATAAAAGAAACAACTATTATATTTTCTAAATTAACATGTTATTCTCATGTGAATCAATTATGTATATATAAACCAATTTACTATGCTTTGTTCATCGTATATCCATAGAGCAAGTAAACAAAGGGTACAAGGCAACATCCCAAAGGACTTGTCATAAGAACTCAAACAAGGAAGAGGAATTAGAACTTGAAAAGAATGGAAGATAGACAGCATAGTCAATGGTGGAATCATCATCAAAGCAGATTGTCATGAGTCTAGTGACGGGGAGGGGGGAATGTGGTAGTAGGGGATGGGTGAAAGGGGTGAAAATTAGCAAGGAGGGTGAAAATCAAAGCAGCATGGAAAGCAAGTAGTAGATAAGGGGAAATAAGAAAATCACAAATTTGGGGGATGTGAGATCAGCTAGTGAGAACATAGTCCATGACACTTGCACCACCTTCATGGGAAATTAGATGAACCTACTAGAGTCGAGGAAACACAGGAGCCCATTGAGAATGTGGAGCTTTTGAGATTCTCCCTACTAGAGAAGATTCCTCCCACAGGTTGTAACTATAGTATTCCTATCAATAGATACATGTAAGCCAAACTCTTCAATATCCATCTCATAGAGATCAAGGTACAAGTCCCCATCAACGTGTATGACGAAGTGGGAAGAGGCAAGGAGGAAGTAGCACACAATGAGGGCATCCCAAGTAAAGGATGGACCTCTCTGAACTCGCAACCACAAGTATCTAGAGTGGACATCAAAAGTTATCAATGAAACTCTAGACTTGAGGCTATCATGAATGAAGCAGGCCACTCCACAAGAAGCATAAACATTTCCCAATCTATGTGTCTCATCTCGATAAGCAAAGTCACAAGAGTAACCTACAACTATAGGGAATGTTGGTTCAGAGCTCTCAGGGGTCTCACAAAGGAAGATGAGATCTCAAGAAGCAAGAAAATCCTACATAGTGCCTAGAGAATACCATATAGTGCCACTACAATTCAACAAGCAATGGAGATGCCACTACCACCCACTAAGACCCAAGGTCAATGTCATCCTAACAGTCTAGAGAATGATCACCCAAGGGAGGGAGAATCATGAATGTGGGCCCTACAATCCAAGATTACAAATCCTAGCAGCCACAACTTGAATACGGATTTGTCGAAGCTCCTCTACCTAGAACCTTGTAAGACATGTATCTAGATAAATTTATTGAGGGAAGGAGAAAAGCTTCTTTTTTCCCTAAGCTTGCAAGCATTCTTCTGCAGACTAGAATGGGATGACAAGATGTTGTCAAATAGTGTCCAATTCTTGTTAAAGGAGATATGCTTTAAGTCTAAGGATTCACACATGTGACCTGGCTATAAAGGATCAGCTGACTTACAAAGGCCATGAATGTGAAGGTTGAGTACCTTGGTTTGACATGTCCTTTATTCTTCAAACTTCACTTGGAGAGGATTCTCAACTTCAGGAGGTGTCTTCTTCCCTTTAACCGCTTGCACTCACAAAATTTGTTCCTCAGCCTGTTTTTGGATAGACAGATGTAGGGCCATGGTTTTCATTTTAAGATGTTTGTGCTGAGTAATTATCTCTAATTGTTTAATCTTAATTTCAGAGACCAATTTGGTGAGCTTCTACAAGTCAATAGGGGTGACTTGAACTTATTCAAGTCTAGTGATCCTTGCCTGCAAACTGGTAATATAATCATTTTCCTGTACTTGTATATAAAATAGTAACAAAAGATCTTGAAGTTCATGGCCCAGAGTTTCAATCCCAGATATCCATCAGTAAAGACTTGTGTATTTGTTTTTTGATTTTTCATGACAAGGCATTGTGAAGGTAGGGAGTTTTAACCTCCTGTGTTAATGGGAAATCCATGTTCGGAATTAGAAAATCTGCCTTTGGTTGCAGCAAAGACTGGATTAACAGTGGTTTCAACCCAACCACAAATGCCTATGTAGAAATGGCAACCATGCATAGATGCATTTATTTTCCTGTATGCAATCTTTTGCTTGTCCCACAATTTCTGCAGTCTATCTGAAACTGGTCTTCACACAGCAAAATCTTAGCAGTTACGACCAATAGAATAGTTGGAGAAACTGGTTTGTGCGCGCAGCAGAAACTGGTTTGTGCGCGCAGCAGAAACTGGTTTGTGCACAGCAGGACCTGGTCTGCAAGCAGCAAAAACCCTACTTCGTGCACACAGAAGAAGTACAAATTTGTTTGGGAATGCATCCACCAAAAAATGGCAACAAACCCTAAACCCTAGACCAGAAGAGACCAAGAAGCAGAGCATGCAAAGAGCAGCAGATGCAATCAAGCATCAATTGCACATGCAGCAGCAGATCCAATTAGCAGAGATATGTGAAGCAGAAGGTGCACACACACAAAATTCTTGGGCAAAGCAAAACAGAACCAAAAGGTGCACACACAAAGAAAATTTGTGCAAAGCAGACCAGAAGTAAAAGGCACATGCACAGAGAAAATCTGTATGCAAAATAGAGCAGAGTGTTTGCAACTTCCTTCTCAATGCGGTTTTTGAGATTGAGATCTGTTGGCCTTGAATGTTGAAATCAGTAGCTGATACATCTAACTGACTGAGTGATTAAGCACTTGCATAAGATTGCGATTGCAGTCCTTGGGTTTGAATTTTTTGGAGCCACTTAAGGGGTTTTTGATGACAATGCATCAGTATTGATTCATCAGATTTTTGAGTTAGAGAACATTTTTCTGCCAGAGGTGCAGTTTTTAATGTTTCCACATGTTCTTCTTTTTGAGTTTGAGAGCATCATGTGGAAGTGCTTTGCCAGGTCCACAAGTGATATGGCACAGTTGTGCACAACATTCGTTATGGATTTTTGGGTTACTCATGAGTGTTAGCATGGGATATCTGTGTCTTTCTCTCTTTGGGCACATGATTCATTGGGACATGCTATGTGTTGATGTGATTCCTTATACTGTGATAATGGATTGTATGCAGTAATTAAATCACAATTTTTGGCTCTCAGAATTTGAACTCACCACTCCATCAGGATAGTTGCAGACAGTGCCACCTCAACAGACATAGGATTGCTGAGGAATTTGTTAAAAATAGTAAATATAATCCTGTCTTATTACCACCTTTAGTTATTTGGTGGCTGAGTGTTGATAATTCCCAAGAAGTTTCAAGATGTTACAGTTGTTTGTATTATATATACTTGAAGTTGATATGCAATAGAACTTTGTGCTGCTGGTTTGAGTTATCTACCAAGTCAAATCATTTTCAGTTGTGATGTAAAATTAATTTTTCAGGAGTTGTTCAAGTCACTCAGCACATCAAGAGGATCTACATGTATAAACTCACACCATAAATTTGTCCACTCTTCTCTATGTTCATACCTTATCGTTGTATGGATGGGTATATTTAAATGATGTGGACAGACTTTTATTCTAACCTGTTCATTTTATGGATTAATAGATCAACTTACTTTAGGTTTTATTGCATACAAATGGTATGTTTTAAAACTAATAAATGTCAATTAGTTATCAAAGGCTATCTTGTAGCAACATGACCATAGATACTCGTGTACTGACCAATCACATCCTTTCATACATGACCCTTGGATTGTGCATATACTTGTTCATTTATTAATTTTTCAATGATTTCAATTGCCTATGTCTTTATTTATATGTACTTATAAATAATAGTGTATATATACATACATACGTTTTCATAGTTAGGAAAACTAAATTACATTCATTTTTTGTACAAAAATTTGAGCTGATATTACTAAAACATGTTCTGAAGTTTCTTTTCCAAATAACAAGCAAACATATAACAGTGAAATGGCTAAATAAAGGTTTTGCTCATATCTTATTTTATCATTGTCCAATTTTCATGCATTTTCATTTGCATTTGTCAAAATTCTTGTACTTTATTTAATCACTATGTGACTAGATTTTTCATTTCAATATACCAAATTTAGGATGCTTTTTATATGCTTTATATTGAGACAAATTTTCACATCTTGTTAAAAATCTAACAATTGATTTTATTGGTCCGGTATGTACGTCATACAGAAATTCACAGTTTAGTGGGAACCACATTCCATTTGTAAGAACACTCACCGTATAGGGATTAATTTAGTTTCTGATGTAGTACATTATGTCTTGGCTGTGACTCTTCCATTACACTACATACAACACCCCTGCACACTGTGCATTTCACATTATTCTGATGTCTTTCATCAGTGGTCATACATAAACGATAAAATTCATTCCCCAATGTATGCATTGGTTATCGTCATCATAGAAATATAGTCATGTATGATGAGAATTAATCCATTTCATAAAGTCAGGATAGGAAATGTTGTTTACAAAATTCTCCTTTATCGCATTGCAGAGTATTAATCATTCTTGGTTTTAAGGATATGAATCTCTGTTTACAAAGATTTAATGAATTTAAGCATATAAGATTTTCCAATTTTCTTTTTCCAGAATAAATTAATTGTTTTATTAAAGAAATGACTATATTGTTCTTTAAAGCTATTTTGGGTGCTGTTCATCTGCTTCTTGTGGTCCCATGCAATACAAACCATGCAAACTAATTCCAACTAGTATTGCTTTGGAAAGATCTAAGAATTCACCCAAAATCACACCATGCCATAAGAGAAACAGCATTTAACTAATTCAAGTACTAGAACAAGTGTAAATATCCATCATGTATCACCTGCGGACACCCTTGATGATAGCAGTAAGTAAATCCAATGCACACGAGTGTAATGCAGGAAGTTCAGTGCATAGAAGAGCTTGTTGCTGGCTGCTGATACCAAGAGGTACAGTCTGCTGAGATAGAGAACCATTCACATTAAGTATTCTTGACACAAGTGCTAGAAGTGGCCCAAGTGGAACGGTCACCTTCATACATGAAACAAGAAAATGTATGACATATACGTGTTAAAACCATAGAAAAGGAGACATCCACAAAACCATTTTACAGCATACATTTTTTTTTATCATGGACTCCATTCAAAAACAAAAATGACAATGCAAAAGCTAATCTTCCAAGATATAAACTATAAAACGTCATTATCAAATACATAATTAGTCTTTAGAACATTGTATGCAACTGTCAAAACAGATATTTTCTTTATGATATTTTCTAGTTATGTATTTGATTATGATATACATAATTAGTCTTTAAAACATTGTATGCAACTGTCAAAGAGATAAAAAAACACTAATTATCTTAAACTGTCAAACAGATAAAAAAGAAACAATCAGCCACTCAGTTCATGGAAACATCTCTCTACCTGAGCTGGATATGGATTGGTAAGCATCAGGCAGCAGCAGTGCAGCAATGTAGACACTCTTGGTACAAGTAGTTGCCAAAATTTCTTTCTTGCTTGCTCTACTGACTCACCCTCCACCAATGGTCCTCCCAATGGGGGAGGAGGATCCTTTCCAGGTGGAAGCAAAGGAACCACAGCTTCATTTGCTTTGTTTACTATATATTTTAAACAGATTGAATAGTTCAATTATAAAAAAAACAAAACCAATTGGAAAACTAAAACATGTATAAGAAACTGCTAAACAACTATAGTAGGAACAAAATGCATTCTGTTGAGGTGCTAAAGTTCTGACTTCCAAACCTTCTTCAAAACCTTGGAATGCATTATTCAAGTGTGCATTTATCGCAAGCAAAACCCTTTGCATCATAGAATACCAGCTATCCCCATCACTCCGAGCCTTTGGAAGAAAGGCCAAGCATCGAGCAAATTTCTTTGCCAATTTAACCAGAAAAGAGAACCATCAGCACATTTTTCAAGATTATATGTTACAACTGTTGAAAGGGTTGATAAAGGATGTGCTTTAGCTAAAATTTATGCTGTGAAATACTGGACTATAAAAACAAAGGATTGCCATCACAACATAGCACCCAGCACAATGAACTGCATATATCACTATTTAGATTCTACAATTCGGTTACAATATTATTTTTTTCATTCACCAAATCCAGACTTTCACACACTACTTTATCACACCATGTTTGATTATTAAGAGTAACAGTCATCTTTCTTTACAGGTATTAGCTGATCCGTACCCTTAGAATCCCAAAATCTCTTGAGAATCAATTATGTCATTATGATACAGGAGAATTGTAAGAGATATTTGGAAACATAATTCAGCCAAAATATCAGTTGAACCGCATAGCTGCCCTCCTCTGTATAAATAGAAAAACATTGAACAGAGAAAATAGTAGAGAGAGTGAAAGAGTATATATTGCTTTGAGATAATACAAGAGTGCCTGCAAATATTATTTGTGCATTTGTTAAGTAGAGGGTCCATTACAGTCCCTTATGAGTTCTTTTACATGTGCACTTCCTGCAAACATATTTCACCATCACTTTGACTCAAGAATGGGTTTGTATGACTCAAGAGTTCCATTTCCATTACAAGCACTGGTAGCAGACATCCGAGATAAAGAATCAATTTCTTAAAATCATGTGATACAAGAATCACAAACAATTTACTGCATCTAAATCTTAGTAAAAGTATATGGGAAACATCACTATTATGATCCAAATTTTCTTGGCCAACCTACAAAATGTAAGCTTAACATGACAGACAATGTTGAGATTCAATTCAGAACTATTGAGAGAGCAAGAGAACCACATTTTTCCAAGTTTAATGATTAAACAGTCTCCTGTAACACAAAAGGAATATGTTTGAGACCAGGGTTACTCATTATCACATAATGAACAGAAATATTTTAATAGGAAGCTACCAGGAGAGGTATCTGTTTAACAAAGAAAAGCAATTCAACAGAAGAATTGGATGTGAATGGTTCATAAGGCACAACACTTGCTGAAGGTTTTGCAAATGGAGTTGCAAGCTAAGTGGGCTTAACCTTGGGGAAAACTCCATGGTTAAGCACGCTTGAGTTGGAGTAGTACTGGGATGGGTGACCTCCCGGGAAGGCCCAATGCTTCACCTCTGTGAGCATCACCTAGATGCAATGAGTGCTAAGTGGACCATTCATTATCATGAGAGATGGGTTCTTGTGAACCACTACTCATGAAACATAGGTCAATGAATTTGACTCTAAAAAACTACATGGTTGAATCGTGATAGCAATATCATAATTTGCCACACTGTGGAAAATACCTCCTACTTATCAAGTTATAAATTGATTTTTATTTTTAAAAACACAAAATTATTAAAAAGTAAAGGGGTTTAAACCTAAACCTAAAAACAACAATATACCATTCAAAACAAAAAAACAACTCATTTGTTTCACTTGTGAAATTGTGAAGAGTGAAAGAAGAAGAACACAGTTGTGGGAAACCAAGTGAGACAAGGAAAGAGAAGTGAGCAAAGGGCAAAAGAAGGTCAAGTCTCCATCATTAGGGACAGCTGCATATTTGATATTTCTATATTTTTGTCATTTTGATTTTCTAATTGAAACTTGCAGCCTTTGGGCATTTTGATGTAATTTTTATATAATATATATGCACCTGCCACGTTGTCAACGAATGCAATTAAATTTTGTTAAAACTTCATTTGTTTGTTGCTTTCTATGAAATGAATATATCAATTGAACTCTAATATTATGTGTTAAGGTTCTATGATGTATATGATGATTGTTTTATCATATGACTATTTGAAATTTTCTATATTTTTCAAATTTTCCCTACTTTTCAAATTTTCCCTACTTTTTAATAGTCGACCCCTAAAAATTGGCCTCCCTCCTAACCCCGTCCCCAATACACATCCCCCCGTCCCTTGTCGTCCCCATCACGAAAACTTGGGGTAACATAGGTGGATATCCATTTTTCCTTTTCTACAAACTTCTATTTCTTAATCACCCAATCTTGCTTCACTTTTATAATTTTCATCAATATTTGAAAATGGTTCTCTACAACCCAACAAATTATTAGAACAACCTAAATCTGGAAAACCATTGCTCATTATTTGTGTTTTCAACTTCCTAGCATGAAAGGGAGAAGTGTGGTGGATCTTTGTCTTTATCTTGCCTTTGACTTTCATTTGGATTCCCTATGTACTCTTGTATATAGGTTGGTTTCTTCCTTCATTTGAATTCTTCAATCTACTATCTCTCTCTATATGACAACTTCTTGCAACAATAACATTGTATTGGCTGCCTTCTTGCATTAAATTTTCCTCTGCCTCTTGCGTTACCACAACCTCTACTCTGTCCTTTTCCTCTAAAATTAGAACCATACCCTTGATATGGGTTCTCCCCCTTATTGTCATGAGAGAAACTTGTACTTCCACCTTGATTATTATTGATTTTTTACTTTGACATCAACATTTGATCTAGATCACCCATACATACCTTTTCTTCATGGGTAAGTAAAGATCCCATTAGCTCTTCAATTTTTAAAGCATTTAAATCTTTGCACTCTATTTGCTTCTCTATCTGATAAATTAAATACATGAATTATTAACAAAGATGACAATGCATGCATAAAATATATCTTTATTCACTCATGAAATTATTACAAAAGAAGACCACAAATGGTCAACAAAGGATCAAAGTTGATCCGGCTAGATCATACTACTCTCCTTGACAATACATAATGTATTTAAAGGTCCCAACTGTTGCCAAGAACATAACAATCAACCAACCGATGCTTATAACTACCCACAACCGACAACCAATTAATACATAGCCGGTTAACCAATATTACCGAAACATAATAATAGACATTGTACATCGACTACATCATCCCCCCAAAAAGAAAAATCTGTCTTCCAGACAAGTAAACATCAAGTAACATTAGTGAAGATGTGCCAAACTGATGACGATATTGCGAATAAGGACTAGTAACCCAACTTGGAAGTGTATTTTGCAAACTTGGACATAGAGTGTACTTGGAAATTCAAATGAGTGTGATGGGGGTCTGGGGACAATGCCTCCAGTGAGGTCAGGGGGCAACGCCCCTTACGGGGATCTGGGGGCAGCGCCCCTCGCAGGGTCCAAGGGCGGAGCCCCCACCATCAAGCCCAATTTAAGACCTTCAAAACCACACAACTCCATGACATACCTCATTTTCATGAATTTTTAAGAGAACAAACAATGCTGACAGAAAAAAAAAAAAAAAAATGGAGAGATTTTGCATTGTTTAAATTGATGTATGATGATGACTAGAGAAGGAAGTTGTCGTATGCTAGTAAATTGTGTTTGCTTGACGATGCAACCAAGTCATACAATAGTGGAATGATACTGCCATGCAAGGAGAAGAAATGCTCACCGTTCACCTTGCTTCATTTCCTGTCATATTATGGATTGGATGATAGGCCATATGATGGCAATGAGGATAGGTCATACAGTGCAAGATGTACGCCAACTGTTTTGATTTTGTTGTACTATATGAAGATGCTGAGGCACAAAACACCCCTTACTTCACTGTACGATGTAAAGTTGTTGATGTTGTACAATGTGAAGATGTCGCGGCCATACAAGACTGTTATGACTTTGTCGTACAATGCAAGGTTGTCGTAACCATACGGTGTGTCTCTCTCCTAACCGTGTGTTGTGTTTCTCTTCTAATCATATGTTGTAGAACCTTGACCGTACAATAAAAGTTGTTCTTGGTCACAAATGATATCGTACCTTCTTGGGCCATACAACTAAGGATTGGCACCATACCTTCACTGGCCGTACAACTAAAAACTGGTAATGTCGTAACTTCTTCCCCTGTATGTTTCCTTCTTGCCTTGAGTTGATAATATGAAACCCTTCCTTCCACTGTACGGTCTGTTAGATACTTTGTTGCCATACAATTTGCCATACGTTGTGAAGATAAAGACATGCCTGCTGATGCCATATAGGGGGATGGACACTTTGATGTTGTACTATGAACCTTTGTTTTTGTTGTACAATGGATGCAATGTGTCGTACAATGGATCTATTTCACCATACGATGTGTCATGTCCCCGAAATAGTAACACAAAAATCCCAAACATTTAAATGCAAATAAGTAAATAAAAATAAATATCAAAATACATGTTAAAAATATAGAAAGAAATACCAACAATAATTATAATTATAATTATCATATAACAGTTAATATAATATTATAAATATATATATATATATATAAATAGAAAACTAATATAAATATATATATATATATATATATATTCTAATATAAACACTGATATAAATATATAAATAACAGCAATTATATTGAGGGGGAGGCGATTACTATGAGCATCGATTAAGCAAAACAGCAACTAAGAAATTATAATTCCCTTCTAGTGCAGCGATCAAAGCTATAGCCCATAATGATAGGAAAGGGCAGCGATTTTATTTGTTATTGTAGTGATTCATTATGAAAGGTTATGACTATATCTCCAAAGGCAGCGATTACAAGAAATCATGCCTTTTGATGCAACCTTCCACGTAGGACACAGGGCTATATAAAAAAGAAGGTAGGAGGATTAGATTAAGGGGGGGGATAAGACAATACGCAGGATACTCAGAAATATTAAGAGCATATCTTCATCAGATAATATTGGTAAATCAGAATATTACGGTAATGTACTCTTATTTATGAATCAGATAATATTAGGTGCATAACATCAGTTAGGATATCATTACGGTAGTGTTCTGCTTTATTATGAATAAGGTAATGTTATTCTTTATTTTGAATAAAATAATGTTAGGTGCACAATATTATTATTTGGGATGTCTTTATGATAATGTTATTCCTTGTTATGAATACGACAAGGTTAGATGCATGATGTTATCTAGAATATCTTTAGGGTAATATCATTTCATTATTAGGAATAAGATAATATTAGATGCATAATATTATCATTATGGTAATGTCATTCATTATTATTAATAAGATAATGTTAGGATGCATATCTATATTATACAGTGATATTATTGATGTTCTTACTAATGCTGTTCAGGAGTGAATACATTTTATGAGTACTAATTATGGATGTTTAGGAATGATAATATTATGTTATATATATATATTCTTGTGGATGCCAATTACTCATATATGTAGAGTGAGCCATGTGTGGTATTATTAGCCCTTATTTGCTGATATATTTATTTGAGAATTACATCGCTTTGTTTATGCCTTAACCATGATGGGAAGAAGGGCAATTGCCAAGAAGGTAGATCAAGGGGTCCTCTTCTAGATACGCCACCCAAATGAGGAGACAAGATGAGTCCCATGGGCCAAAGGGGTACTGTCGTTGTCTCAATGGGTACAGCCTTTGGGTCTAGGGGAGTAGAGCCGCCAAGACACTTCCTCGCAACTCCTAATCACCCCTCATGATGTAATGATGTTTTAATACATATCCAAACCATGGATAAGGGAAGGAAGATTGTCGGGGGAGTACAGCAAGAGGGCATCTTCTAGATACCCCACCCGGGAGGGGACAAGATGAGCCCACATGGGCCAAGGGGGTACTTGTCGTTGCCTCAATGGGTGCTGCCCTTGGGTCTAGAAGAGTTGGCTACCAGGACACCCGCTGCAACCTCACTTACCCTACCATGTCGTCATGAGTTTGTTAATACTTAGAATATGATTACTTGCTAGTATTGCTATTGTGATGGATAATTATAATTTGTTGACCAAAATGATCATGGTGGTGATTTCCAACCTATGTGCAGGACTTCAATCAAAATGAAAAGTATTCTCTAATCCATTTTGTTATTGCGAAATTAAGGATTTAGGGAAAAATCTAGGGCATTCCCAATTAGGGACATTACACGATGAGTAAGTGTTCAATGATCTATACGATGTGTTGTCACCTTAACAATACACTAGAGAGTGCTTGTGCAAGTCGTATGATGAGATGAGTGTAATCTTTGGACCACACAATGTGAGTTTTAATTCCCTTTGTCAAACACACTTTCACTTTATGCCATCGTCATACTATGTAAAGGGTTTGAGGAACCCGCCGTGCTATATAGCTTGGCCCTACAACATAATCTAGCCATTTAATATAGTCAAACTGTGTGATTGGGCTTTTTATGTAACTGGGTCTTTTATTATGTAACAACCACCCTTGATTTTTTTTTTTATTTGTTTGCTGAGTGTAATATCAAGTGCAGGCTTGTTTGCATTCAAGTATTTTGCAACATACCGTGACATTCATTCATAACATAGCAAAGAAGGAAATCAACCATGAAATAGCATTTTCTTCACATTGAATCATTACAACATATATTGGCGATAACATCCAATGAAATCAGACTTATTAAAATAAATTGCAGACCTGGTAACAGTAGTTTCAGACCTGATAACAGTCATACATAGGCAGCAAATTGTGTACAACTCCTTAGGGTGATCACCAAATGCATCAACTATCAACTCCTAGCATTCTCCTTCACATTGGCCAATGACCTTATGAGAAATGACACCCTTTTTTTTCTGTTGCAGATCCCAGAAGCTGCTGTTCTGAAACAAAGTCTGAAATTGCCAAACCCTGAAATGGTATGGCTCCCTAGGAGGGGCGACCAACTCCTTAAAATTCAAAACTTCACCAAAAAATTCAAACAACCACTCCAAATGTGGCACCAAAAATGAGGAGTCCATTGGAACAATACCCATAACAATATTTAATTCACCAACGGAGCTACGAGCAGATCAACACTTCCAGCCAGTACAAAAATGTAGTTTCCAGAAATCTGGAAATGTGTATCAGACCTCTGAAAATGCGATTTAACACCTCCAAACACACACCAAAATGAAGCAGTTCATCAATCACACCCAAACCTTCGATCCCGCATCAAAACACTAAAAAAATCTTCATTCTTCAACCTCCAAAATGGTGAAAATCAAAAACTTTGTGAATATTAATGTGACCCTTGAAGTAGAATCACTATTTCTGGCTAGGGTGGATTTTTCACCACCAAAACCAGCAACTAACGGTGAGGGTTGTTCTCCTAAACTCACAGAAAAAGAAATCTAGAAGCATTCCAGCAGCATCCTGTTATGTTGCCAAAGTAGAGATAACCAAATGAGAGCCCAAAAGGTGATTATATAGAAGAGGGGAGGAAATTAGGGCAACACAAGTTTGAATTCACTTTTCCCTCCAAGAAAACCCACGCCCCCTTCATGAGCTTTTTAAATCATTTTAAATTCCTTATGCCTCCCTTAAACTAGGCATCCACTTTTGGAGGCTATAATTTGGCCTTTAAAAACACCTTTATTCACCTTTTCCTAGGCGTGAGACAAGGGGTCCTTTTAATGAACACTTGACCCTCGCTTAAGTTATAAAGTTACGGAAATATAAATATTAATTTGATTACACCCTTAGTACTCACCAACGCCCAAACAAGAAATATTACACTACTGGAGAAACAAAGGTTGGGACCAGCTAGCAAAAATACACTTACTAAAAATAGTAAGTGTGCCCAAACACCAAATTGGCACAATTTGAGATTTGTAATGTCCCCTTTTTGGGATAACCCTAAATTTTCCCTAATCTATCAATTTCAAGTGATCACCTTGGGTTTGGGAATGTTTATAGTGTGGGTAGACCCCTGCAAAACAGAGTTAGAGAATGTTTACAAGATAATATTAATTAGGATGCATATATATGAAAATCAAGAGAACATGGTTAGGGATACAACTACTTGTTTAAACCTGCAAATATGTTAGTAGACATTTATAAATAAAACATCATTTCATGAGTACATTGAATCTTCTTTGGTTTTCCCTAATTCATTCTTCCTTGAGTATGATAGTCTGATAGGGTGCCCAAGAAACCCTAGGCCTAAGAGAAGTATGCCCCTCTTGGCCCCATGTGGCCCTTGCCATCCATATGGGGTGGTGTGCCTAGTGTTCTACCGCCATTCCCCTGTACCAGAACCATCATTGCTCAATCATATTGAGAGGTTGAGGGTGCAGCTACAGCAAGGTGTCCTGGATAGTCATTCCCTCTAAACCCAAGAGCAGTACACCCCTCTTGGCCCATGTGGCCCTTGCCATCCAGATGGGTGGTGTACTTAGAGGGCGACCCACACGTTGTTTCCCCTTTAGTAGCCCCTCAATCTCCCCTATCATGGCTAATTGTTTATGGTTAGAAAATATGAATATCAGTCCCTAATGTAAGCACAGGTCAATGACATAATATGAATAATATAAACACACAGATTCTGATCTTAAATCAATGACACATTCATCATACATATTAACAAATATTGATACTCAGATTCATGCATATGTGCAGACTATCATTATCATGACGAATGAATATTGGATCTTCTGCCAAAATTAAATACATATCATACTCATCTTTAGTTTATATCATATTCACAAAATATCATAAGAAGCATACCATAGTAAGGTATAACATGCTACAAGTATAATAAACATAAATCACAGTATATATATCTGCATACAATAGTTAGATATCATAGGAAGAATAAATATAAATAACCAACATGAAATAACTACGATAGACATACCACAATCCACTGTTATTCCCAATGATCAGGTATTCAGACAATATCTTCTATTAGATGATTCTCTGTTCATATTATATATCCCTTGTACTATCGGTTATCTCATACTCACCTGTTGGCTGCTATACCCACAAGGATATCCGAAATTCTGGTTTCTTTCTCCTCCTCTCAATCACCTTCGTTAGAATGTATTGCTTAGAGGGAACAGATAGATTAGATCCAATACATAATTATGAATAAAGATTAATAATTGTTGAATGCATCACTATGGTATAACATAAGTAGTGCGTATATATATGTATATGTATATTTATATATATCCCCATGGTCATCTACAGGTGCTTATTTTATTACATAATCAGATCAGAGATATGCATTTAGCAAGAATGAAGACATATGATACCCAAACCTGGAAGTATGTGTGGGTCTGAAATGGGAACAGCAAACTGCTTTTCACCATGCCCAGTTTGAGGAGCACTAAGAGCCACCCATAGATGTGAAATGCTTCCTATCTACACTCCACACCCAACAAGCACAGCCTGAGGCTTCACGTATAGTTCTGCTATAGACTGAGTTAATTTCTCCACGTCCTGATGCTGTTTGCTTTGGAAAGACTCTCCTTTAATACCCCCGCATAGGCAAGGGACGTAACTATTCATTTTAAAGGGACATGATCCTTAATTAACTAATCGCTGCTTTTCTTTATTCTTAATGAATCATATCTTTCAAATGTTTGAATCGCATCTCTTTTTATCACAGCAATTTTAATATTTATTAATCTCTTCATTTACTATGAAATCGTTGTCTCCCTTTTTATTCTATCTTTATCCACAAGTCAGCTTATTTTTGTCATATTCACTCTGTCTTATTATCCTATTCATTTTTGTCGTTTTCTTTCATAAATTCGTTTGATGTATATGTTTTGTGTTTTATATTTATAATTTAATATTGGCTTTATATATATGTTTGATATTATATTATAATAATTAATATCAAATTGTTAATATTTATTTTGTTAATATTTGTATTTTTTATATTTGACAATTATAATTATAATATTATCCTGTGATAATTATAATTATAATAATATTAAATTGCTAATATTTATATTTATATTTTTGATATTTATTCGATGTGGTTATTTGTATTTCAATATCTTAGATTTAGCTTTACAATTTCGGGGACATGACAAGATGCACTAAAATTTACTATAAATAGTAAGTGCTAAAAATGGCCACTGCTATAAATAGTAATCCCTACCAAAAAGCACCAAAAACCACCACAAAGCCCAACACAAGCTCTGAGTCCCCTAACCAACTCCACTTAGCCTACAGGAACCCTGGAATAGGCTTATGTAACTCCCAACTGATCCAGTGCAAGAAGAGAACATTACATATTATTTCCTCCTTCAATCACAAAATAATATTTTCACCTCTTCATTTCCGTAGTTTATTTTTTAATTTTCTTTTTCTTTTTTTGTAGTTTTTTTTGTTAAGTTGATTTGAATTGACCCATCGTCCATTATTTTGCATTCATCTACAAAGTCAGATACTTTCGTTGCAACTATCGTCTTTTGCCAATCATGGACTACATCCCGCATACATAAACTATCCAACTTTTCAATATCATTTTTCATCAGTTGCTCTTCATTGAGAGTTGTAGCTTCAAGAAAATTAGAAGTCAATGAAAATACCTCATAGTCCTCCATTTGCCAATGAAATAGGCCATGAAGAGAATTTGTTTCATCATCCGAACATGACTGTAACTCCAAAATTCCTTCATTGTTTGGTTCCATCAAACCCTAACTCTCTGTCCATTCTTCTCCAAAATATGAATTTGACGAATTCGAGGAGGCTATTTCCTCACTGACTACTTGATTTTCCAAGTCAATTATATATTTCCGACCCTTATTCTCAATGGAGATTGTATTCTTTTTTTCAATTGTGATCGGCTTTGGCTGCCACCAGTCAACCCTGACCTAACAATGTGTCATATGCTTTCTTCCTTAATGAAATGACCACAAAGTTCAAAAAAAAAGTTTAAGTTCCAATAATGACCTCTTGTCCCATTAAAACTCCAAGTACCTTAATACCTTGTTGATTTGCACCCACCAATTGAAAAGTTGGCAGCCAAATGGTTGGCTTGCCAAGACTTCTCCAAGTGTCTTTTGGAAGTACATTCATTGTTTCACACCCAACCCACCATCAATAATTGTATTGTTGAGATTCCTTCCAAGGATCTCCATATTCACTACCCCTAGTTTCTTTGTCATGTTAATTGTCAATAGCATTGGATCATTTTTGGTTGACCGATAGCGGAGGTTCAGTTATTGGTTCTTCATTCTCAACATGTTCCAATTTGGTCGTAGCATGTACCGTCTCATTTTCCTCGATACAATAGCATTTAGAAGTTCAAGAATACTTTGTAATAAATCCACTACTTTAATTGGTACAATAGCTTCAAGTACTTGTGCAATATTTTTCTCAGATTGTAATTGGTTTGTTACCGTACTTGCATTTGCATTTGAGTGGCATCATTAATTGTCCATAACATTGTTCACTTTGGCCCTTGCTTCACGAAGCCTTTCTTTTTCTATACGTGGGTTCGGATACACGGTCTTCTTTGCTTGGGCGCGAGTAATGGCCAATACTTCATTATGCCTTTCATCAATCATATTGACAATAGCCTTTTCCTTCAAACATCTGATGTCGTCGTGGTTTCCAAGTCCACACAATTTGCACAGTAATTGCACTTTATCTTGCTTTCTCTAGTAATCTCTCACAAAGTGTCCCCATTTGCTACATTCTCGGCATTATTTTGGGGTCATATTGTATTTTGCTTCATCCTCGTCTTTGATTTCGATAACCGCCTGAAGATGTATTATGTGGAGTGGAGTCCTCCCCCTACGTAAAGAGTACTTGTGTACTCGTTTTCAAATTGTATGGGCACTCCTTTATTGAATAACCCAAAACTTGGCAAATCTCACAAAACATCTTTTTAGGACAATTACCTTTTGTGTGCCCCTCAATTTTGCACTCGATACACCATAATTCGTTTGTTTCTTTGTTGGTTTCCTTCTCCGCCTTCAATTCTTTCATCATTTGGAGCATGTCCCTTCGGAGTGCTTGTACCGTTCCTGATTCATCATCACTATTATCATCCGAACTTCCATCTTCCTCTATTTTTCTTTTACTGTGTGAGGACATTTTATCTTCACTTTCTATGTCCATTGCTCGATTGTAGGCTTCGGCATACGATGACGGAGGCACTACTTTCATTTTCTTCCTCAACAAAGGAATCAATCCTTCAATGAACCATCTTTTCTTTAGTCCATCAGCTGGCTGGATTTCTAATTTCACTAGTAACTCCCTCAACGTACAATTATAGGCTCATACGTTTTCATGTTTTCCCTACTTCGTGTTGTATATCTCTACTATGATTTCATTGTCGTCTCTCAGAAGTTTGAATTCTTCTTGGAATGCTCTTTTTAATGCATCCCATGTGGCCTTGTACGCTACATCTAATTTTGTATACCAATCGATCGCTATGCCTCTGAGAGTCACTAGAAATGCTTTCAACCAGTATGCTCTATCATCTTGACCAGCCACTACCTAGATAATCTCGCAAGTTTTAGAATGTCGTATAAGGTCGTCCAACCCGTTTCCAGTGAACTTCGAGAGTTTCTACCACTCCACATTCGGACTTGCTGGAGGAGCCACCATCTTACCTCTTCGATGCACCTTCTCTGACAATAACCTATTTGGAGAGTTTTGATTCATACATTCCAGTGTGTTCCCTAGACTCTTGGACACGCCGCAATCCTCTACTCGTCCCTCTTCAGCATTCATCACCCTCAGGCTACCTTCGGGGTCCTTCCAATGCTCCTTTTGTCCTTGTCCTAGAGTTTTCGGCTCCAATCTCCCAATGTCCGATTCTTCCGTCAATGTCCAGTGTTCAATCTAGCATATGGTCTTTGTCAGACCATCAGTAGGTTCTCCCTCAACTTCCCCTCCGGCTGACCTTAATGGTACGCACGGTTCTCCGTCGGCAAGGTTGGCAATTTCTGAAGAGCACAAAGATATACTGAGAGGGGGGGGGGGGGGCGTGATCAATATCAACAAACTTTTACCCTCTTAAACTTCTTATCAACTTCAAACTCTAACACAAATCAACTATGCAAGAATATCACAATATGAACAAGTTGACACCAAGATTTTACGTGGAAACCCTTATGGGAGAAAACCACGGTACAAACAATGTACTTTATGAATTATATAAACTTTTACAATGAATGTAGGCACCAACCTACTTGAATCACCAAATAAGTAGTTTAGTAGGCACCAACCTACAAAGAGCACCAACCCTTAATCCTGATTTAGTAGGCACCAACCTACAAGGAGTACCAACCCCTAAAGCTGATTTAGTAGGCACCGACCTACTGGAGGCTTCAACCCCACTTGCCAAGCTCCAACTTAGCAAAGATGATAATGTCAAGAATAATCCTCCACCTTCAATGTTGCTTCCTCAACGGATGATGGACTTTACAACCAATCTTCTTCTTGGTTTTTCCTTTCTTGAGAGATATTCACATAAATCCTCTACAACATCTGCATTTATATATTTCTTTCAAATATTCCTTTGATGATCTCCTCTTTATTTACTTCCTCAATTACATATACAAATGTATCTCTTTTATATCTGCATAAAACTGTTCACACATACATTCTTCACATATCTTGATCTAACACTGTCTCATGACTGCACAAAATCTGATTCAAAACCTTCTGCAAATCTCCACTAAATCCTTCGAATTTGATCTTCAAATAATCCACACTTTGTTGTAGCTTTCTTCTTCAAACTGTAGTAAACCTCTTCTCAAAACTGTATTAGATTGACCAAAGATCTGCGAAGAGTATGATCACAAACTTAAAGTATAACACTGCTATAATACTCCTTATCTCCTTTTCATCAAACTACTCTCTTTATCGAATATATTTAATTTTCTTTGCTGCACAACACACTTCTAGCGTACTGCAAATTAAATGATATTCATGGATAAAATCTTTGCTTCCAACGCATCTGATTGTGTTCTTAAGATCTAGCATTTATTCCACACCACTACACACACCTCATTTTTCTTAGAATAAATCTGATCTGCACTTCAGAGTGCTGCACTTTCTCTTCTCTACACTCAGAAAATCTTCATTCGATCCTTTCTTACACTCAGAAGATATTCATTCAATTCAAATTTCCAAAACATATCTTCATTTAACATTTATATGTTTTTCATGGGAGATATCCTTTATGAATTGATGTGTCTTTTACCCAACGGAGATTTTTAAATGCACCACATCCTTTCATGTAACAAATCACTGTCTTTAATTGTACTTGAAACAAATTGAATAAGACAAAATTTGTTTTCCTCTTATACTAATCGCAGCTCTTTCCAAATGCTAATTGCACCCATTGAAAGACCGTCTTTAATATTTATTGTTTTCTTCATTGATCGCACCATTTAAAAAAACTGACCTTTTATTGTTTGCCTTATCAAAAGTAATCGCACCTTTTAGTTAACAATATTATTTATGATGAGATTGCTTCATTTAGAACCATATTATAAAATCTGTTTGTTTGCTGCTCTAAATAATAATCGCTGTTTTAATTTTTGTCTTTTTGCTTATTTTGTCTTTATGTGATTTTTGTCTTATTCACAACCTGTTTTGTCCCTTTTTAATTACCTTGCTTTTAGTGATGAAATCGTATCACTTCATAAATAATAATCGCTGCTTTAATTTTTGTCTTTTTGCTTATTTCGTCTTTATGTGATTTTTGTCTTATTCACAACCTGTTTTGTCCTTTTTTAATTACCTTGCTTTTAGTGATGAAATCGTATCACTTCATAAAGTCATGTCTTTTATTTTATGAAATTGTATCATTTGTTTTGACTGTCTTTCTCTGTTTTTTTTTTTTTGGTTTGTATATGTAAATTCGTCTCTCCAATATGCCAAGTGTCTGAATGTCTCCAGATTAGAACGTGACCATTGATTTTTAACTTCTTTCTTAATCATAATATGTATATGCTAGAAAGAACCGTATGTGATATAGATATGTCTACTGCAATTTATCACAATTACTAAGTCTGAATGCTGAAAGTTAATCTGATTATCTTCATTTCAAATCTGCGTACAAGTCTGAAACGCTTCAATATTGTGTTCTTCATTTGGCATATTGTGTACTCCAAACTGAATACACCATGTTCTTCATTTGACATCAATGACTGCAATCTGTAGGATTTCACCAATCTCAGCAATCATTAATAACAGCAGACTTCATTAATTTCTTGATGCTTTCTTGATCATTTCCAACTCCATTAACCTCTGCAATCTTCATTATTGTAACTAGCTTTGATCACAACACTTTGACATCAATGACAACATTTCCAACAATTTCTTCCTCACCTTCCCTTTCGCCTGACTGTAAACCTTCTTCGTCACTCGACGATGCTTCTTCGTCTGTCGACGGCAATGCTTCTTCATCTATTGATGATGATCTGTACGGTTCTCTGGCAGTGTTTTCTTCTTCACTTTCCTCTTCGTCCAACGTTGATGGTACAAACGGTTCTTTGTTTTGGTCGACAAGATCTAATAAATTAAATACATGAATTATTAACAGAGATGACAATGCATGTGTAAAATATATCTTTATTCACTCATGAAATTATTACAGAAGAAGACTAGAGATGGTCAGTCAAGGATCAGAGTCAATTCGACTAGATCATACTACTCTCCTTGACAATACATAATGTATTTAAAGGATCTGATGGTTGCCAAGAAGAACACAACCGTCAACCAACCGATGCTTATAACTACCCACAACTGACAACCAATTAATATAAACAATTAATACATAGTCGGTTAACCAATATTACCATAACATTATAATAGACATTGTACATCGACTACACACTCTTCTAAAGTAACCACAATATGTATCCACCTGGGTGTAAGAGATCTCAAGATCTTCACAACCACATCATCTTCCATTGTCTCACCATAAGTTATCAACTTATTCATTGTATATGTCACTCTAACACAATAATCGTCAACTTTGATTATCCTTCTTTCTTCAATTCTCAAAATTCATTATTTGGGTTTGAAGCTTTGCAAGCCATACCTGATTTGTACCTTGATATGATTTTTCTAACACAATACAATGTGGGGGCTATATAAAATACCTGAAGTTTTTGGGCCATACAATATCTAGCCCAGCCATAGCCTTTAATAGTCTAGCTACTATAAAAAAGCATTTTGGAAGCAAGGTATGCATATTTTAAGGTTCTATAACGTTATTTGAGGAGATCGTACTGATTTGAATGAAGAATTTGTTGTTGTAACTTGTATTAACTAAAGTTGGTGTAATTTATTTTAAGGAAAGGGTTTGACCATTGTATGACCAAGGCCAGTCAACCAGCTTGTTGCTAAAATATCAAAATTTTATTTCCTTGCTGCTGTACCATGCTAGGGGGGAATCACAGCCTTTGAAGCTGCTATTTAGTACTAAACAACTTATCATATTTCTTCAAATGCAACCGTACAAGCCAAGGTATGCTACTAGTCATTGATTTGATTTTAATATCAATTTTAGCATAGTATTTATAATGTTTGGAATTCATTCCTGAGATATTTCTACAGTGACAATCAGTTTTTCAGTTCATTTGAAAATAGTTTTATGTGATATGTGCGATTTACTGCTAGATATATGTTGGCATTACAATTTGCACCTTTGGAGTGCGTATTGGCGACGGACAACTATGCATAGTGCGTAATGATTGCTCTTCAAATTAGGAGGGTAAGCTCCCTCTTTTGCTGATATGCATGAAAAAGTAAATTAATCTAAATCCTATCTTTTTGACTCAGCTAGAAGAGGCACAAGGTTAAGAAAACCAATACATTGCAGCTAAGTTTTTTCTCTGGTTTTGCAGATCTTAACTACAACTAACTTAATGCTTAATATATCCTACCTCCTCTAGATAAACAAAGCAAGAGGAATTAGGAGCAAGGAATTGGTATATGATAATCTTTAAGTCAGGATTTCCAAGGAGGCGGGACACCTATCCAAGGCGTAGGCTGAAAGAAAGGTTATTGGAAACAACATCAAACGACAATCTCTATCTCTAAATTCCCAAGGATGAGGGACTCCTATCCGAGGTGTAGATATGTGAAATAATCCCCTTCAATTTTTTCCCAAGAATTTCACAAACAATCAACACTACGCCAAATGATTAGTGTTATCTTTCTTAGGTAATCAAATGGAAAGCACTCAACGCCAAGAATGTGCACACAAGATCCTTTAGAAGGCGAGGTGCTAACATATGGCAGAGGAAACTAAATTATAACTGGAAGTAAATACAACTGAAAGCAGAAAGAGGCGGTGATCGAGCCATGAGAGATTTCCACACTACCACTAATTCAGTGGGGGGAAGAAACTACAAACTAATTCATCCACTGCGGTAGGCATCCACTTGGGAGTGGGGATTCACCACTTTTCAGTGGGTACAAAAGAGAGATTAACAAGTTTTTTTTCCACACTGGCGGTAAACCATTCAGAGATTACAATGTTGTGAATTAAACACAAATAAATGCTGAAATAGGAAAAACTGGAACAATACTACCATTACCAGCATTTACAATGATTTAATTACAATGAATATCATTAGAGATCTGCTCCAAAACAGCTGTAATAACTTTACTATATGTCTGATTACCATGATGAACTAAAAGGCCAAAGAATATAGCATGAAAGGACCATACCAGGTCTGGTAAGGAGAACCTAGCAAATTGAATGTTCAGACCAGCAAGAAACTTCACTAAATTGTTCAAATCTTCAACCAAAAACTTCTACCTTCTTCAAATGGACTGCACATGAACATGAGCAGCATAGTTGCCCAAGAACTAAGTCTGAAATATAATGCCAACACACTCAAAAACAGACCAGCAACTATGCAAACCCCAATAAGCTCATTTCTCTTTCAAAATTCCTATGAAGCACTCCAAAACTAAATTCTCAATTTCCCATTGACAAGGCGACCTGCAACAAGGCATTAACAATATTCAAACAGCCTCCAAATAAAGGCACGAGCTCCAAAGCTGAGTTATTGAGGAAGTACGACCCAAGAAGGAAGGGCAATTCTTCTAAGAAAATACACACTTCAAGATAAAATCTGATAATTTCCAAGAGGAGTCGCCAAGAGTATAGAAATGATTTGGTTCAATACCCACAAGCCAAATAAAATCTCACAACCAGCTATAATTAAAAATCACTTACAGCCATGGATGAACCAGCAAACATGAAACTAATAAAAAATCATCAAAACCTCCAACGATGAATCTCAATATGTACTTCTGAATGAAGCACACTCAAAATAACCATCTAGGGAACCATGGTTTCAGGCCCGAAGAATGGTGGTCAAAAGCTAAGCTACCCCTTAGCCAAGTTCTGAAATTAATTCAACAACATTTCGATATATTCAACCAAAGATGAGAAATGAATGAGCAATGGCCTGCTTTTATAGAATTGAAGGTGACTGTTGGCTCTTTAGCTTCCATCTTTTTTCTCCTCCAAAATGGGCGCCCATTTCACTTTTGAAATATTTTAATTTTTAAAACATTATATTCACCTTTCTAGGCATCCAAGACTTGAGATGAAATATTTACTTTAGAAATATTTAAATAATCTCTCAATGAGGCGTCCACCCTCAAAGGCCACATTTTAAAACAACTTTAAGTCATTAATACTAGGCCAAGGCCAATAAGAAATTATAACATTAATGACTCAGAATAAATCATTTTACCCAAAATGAGCCTCAAAATGCTGAAAGCCAAATGTCTCCTCCCTTTGGAAATGAAAGCCCATTTGTTGATCTTCTTTTAATTAGCTTGCTTTGCCAAAAGAAATAGAACTTACTAAAAATGTGCGATTTTATGAAAAGGATTGCCCAGCATATACATACAATACCATTCTGAAGCTCTCGAAACCGAGGAAAGATCACTGATCCAAACTCCAAAGACTCCCAGTTTGCGAAACCCTTCAAAGCTTCCAAACCCTACCAAGATGGGAGCTCTAGTTGCACACTCTGTGTGAGGCAGACTTTGAATAGGCTGTCTCTTCGATCCTACAGAAGGTATATACCAGAAAAAATGGGGATATTACATATTATGAAACAAAATTCCAATGGCCTGGCATCCTTATGATGAAACTCTATTTCTACAAATTCCCAAGGGAAGGGAGGGATATCCGAGGGTAGATATGAAACAAGCTTATTACAAATAAAACGATATATAACCAGGGACAACAGGGTGTATGGAAGGACCTATCACTAAAATAAACGATCAAGCGGCTTATATTCTTAAAAGAGTGAACAAATTTTATGAAATAATAGCTTTTAATTGGGGCAAAACAAATGATTTATTATCACAATAAAAGTTCTTGAACAGATATTGAATAGCAATACTACAAGCAAGGTAGCTCAGTATGTATGCTATCACGCGCAAAAGTTAATTACAAATGAGCAAGGGTGCTCTTATTTATAGAACTTCAAGGAGTAGGGAACCCTAAAATCTCCTTGAGTTTACAATCAGTCTTGCAAGCATGCAAGAGTTTATTGCTTAACCTAAATAAATGATACTATACAGTTAACTGGAAAGCTACCATCAGTTAACCGAAACAAAACTAAACTAAATGGACATGTGCAACGTGCAAGTCCTTATTGAAATGAAAATGAACTGATAACTAACATCAGTTAACTGAATCCTAACTGAAAGTCCGACATCCTACAAAGATATCTCCGAGGATGACATAAACATGCTTAAAATAAGCAATTAGAACTCAAAAATGATGTTGAGTTACCTACTGCTTCCGACACTATCCTCGAGAATAATTGTAGGATCTAACTGACTGTCTACTCCAAGCCATCATGGGCTATCACCTCATCCATGAACTCGTTGACCGTCTCATCTTCCAGCACTTTGACGCTATCCACAATGATAGACTGCCTACTCAACTCCTTCTCTCCATCTTTGATCATCCTCTGACATTCTTTGACCTCTTCAATTGCCTTGTTGAAACTAGTTGTCATCACTGAGAAGTGATCCAACTTGGACGCCACAGGATCTCCATCAAGACTATCACAAACAAGCTTCTTGAACTCGGTCTATACTGCATCAAGCTCAACATATGTATCATCCTCACGAAGATAGTGGCACGAGATCTGAGAGATAAACCCACTCATGAGTTTGAGAGCTTCGGCAACATCCTCTTTGAGCGCATCCATCCTTGTAGAGATTCTCTCATATGTTTCCACTTTAAAAACATGTTGTTCTCTCCAAGCGAAAAGCTTCCTTTTATCCTCATTTGCTACAACGGCGTCACATGCAACTACCAATTGAGATATGAGTATCAAGTCCTTCGGCTTGCACTCTGCTACAGACAATTCAAGCTGATGGATCCCCTGACGAAGATCATGCGCCTTATACCTCAACTGATATAACTCTGTGAGAAGGTATCAGCCTGCAACAATGAAATCTTCAATCCAGTTGTCCAAGAGTTTCCCACGATTATTAATCGATCCAACTT
>VDFB02108186.1:0-12419 GCA_007258455.2 Sequoia sempervirens
TGGTCCCGCCTTATATAACTTTTGTTCCATATCCATTCCCAATCTCGACCCCGCCTCTTAATAAGAAATATTGTTTATGCCTGATGCTTCTATGGTCCCACCTCCGATAAAGGCATAGTTTGACCAAGTATTATCTTAGGAGGATGGAGCAATGGTTATATGATTGACTAACTTAGATGCTTTGTTTGTCTAATACAGGGAATTGTTGCAGGTATTAGGAGATGTCGAGAGTATCAGATGAGGCCTCTCAAAGGAGCCAACTAGGGGAACTTCATGGCAGGAATCTAGGCCAAAGAAGATCAAAGTGGAATAGCTCCCATATACCTTGAGATGTAAACATAGGGAGGTCATCCTCACAGCTAGCAAAATTGATTATGATTGGACTGACATCACTAACACCAATTTGTGTCCTTTCAACTATGAAGAATTGCTTGAGGAGACTTTCACTGAGGAGCAGGTCACACCAAGGATAGAAAGGATTGTTCAATCTAGGTTGGCACATGTTGCACTCTTCCCTCTATATGTTTAATGCCCAGAGTTTCTTGCAGTAGTTGGAGCATATAACCCTGCTACTAGGCAGTGTGTGGATGTGAAGGGCAATGTCATTATTGACTTCACACCCCCAATGATCAAATTCCTATTTCATATGCCTGACCCCAAGAATCCTAGACAACTAAATGAGGCAGAGGCTCTGAAGCTTTATAGTGATAACAAGGAGAGGAATAGACTCTACATGAATAAGACTTGGATGAGAGTGGAGAAGAAATCTCTGACCAAGCTTCCAGACCAGCCTAAGAGGGTGGATTTTAGTAAAGAAATTGGAGATATAATCATGTTCCTGTCTAGGGTGTTTGGGAAGAGGGATGCTTCACTATTTAAGGAATGGATGTTTCATTTTATCCAAGCTATTTTGGATGGGAGGCAACAATTTGATTGGTCAATGATAGTGTCTGAGAGCATTCACAATCAGATGATAAGGGTGAGAGAAACCAAGTGTTTCTTTATGACCTCCTATGTAGTCTATACAGCTACACGAGTGGGGATCTTTCCTGAACATCGAACAGTGGGTATATTGGGAGAAGCCAAAGGACAGAAGAAGGTGTGGAAGCAGTATAACCAGCTCACCTTGCAGGCATCTGAGCAATATTAAAGAAGGGTAAATGATGCCTTTCTTTATGTCATTATCAATAAACTTAATGGTGATGTTAGGTATAGACTTAGCAAGGAGGCAATGGCTTTTGTGAATGAATGGGGACACTGGTTTATCCAGTACCCCACATTCACCTATTTCAGGTTAGCAGGCTTTGATGGTCATCCCCATTTGCTACCCAGGTGTTGTGGTGATAGAATCATCTTAATGGAATTTATTTATCAAGCCTTGGCTGTAAACCTCCAGTTTAGCAACAAACATAAGACTGGGTGCCACAAGTTTCCAATGAAGCTAGGAGCCTTTTGTTGTCCACACATTCAGGCAGGTAAGGTTGTTTGTCATGAATTAATTCATATTAGGTCGGGCTTGTACACTGCTAGGAAATACTATGATCCCAAGCACAAAATGAGGGCTTTGCTCCCCAGTGTCTTTGAGAAGCACTTCAATATATTGGATGATTTTTTGGGAGGACTTGCAGGATGATTATGATCTTAGGAAGAAGAATTATGAAAGGATATCTATCCCACCCATGATTGAGTTTGGGATAAAGGAAGATATTCTTGATACATTATCTAATGATGGGATAGTTTTGGATCCTGGATATGATGCAGATAATATTGGAACTAAGGATCTTGATCTAGTAGATTGGAGTGCAGATGAGACAATTGATATAATGCAAATTGCTAGACCAGTGCTCGATAGGAGTATCCAATGGGTAAGTTTAAGGGTTAATCAGGTTGAGGCATCATCATCATCTAAGAAGAGGAAGGCTAGTACCACCCAGGGGTACAAAAGGGTAAAAAGAAGGGTGGCACCTAAGGAACCCTTAGAGTTTTTGCCTTCTAAGCAGCAAGAAGATGAGGTGGTTCCTCAAAACTTTTCAGAAGTGCATGAAGATGAAACAACTGCGAAGGGAGTTGTTTCTACATCTGCTACAAAAGAGGTACCTACTCAGCCCTTTGATACACAGGAGTTAGGTCATGAATCACCAATGGGATCTCTTCATGGCGAAGCAGAAGCCTTGAGGAAAATGGAGGATGAGGTGGAGATACATAATATAGAAACAGATTGAGAAAAAACTCCCTTAGATAAAGAGCATCATGTATCAACATCTTTGGATATGACAAATGATGCAGGCACTGAACACATGTTGACTGAAGAGGATCAATGGAAACTCTTTGAGGAGGCAAAAAGAGAATTTGATGCTAAGGCACAAGCTGAGGCATCAGCTAAGCTACAAGGAGAAGGGGCCAGAGCACAATCTGAGTTGGCGACCAAGCAAAAGGAGTTAGAAGATAAAGTGAAGGCCGATGAGTTAGCTCAACAGCAACAACAAAAGGAGCAAGAGCTCAAACTTCAAGAAGAAAGGATGATTCATGTGCAGCAGAAAGTTATGATCTTGAAGAGAACTCGAAGAAAAGAAAAGTATTGAAAGCTAAACTCAAAGGGAACAAGAGAACCCTATATAAAGGGAAGAGCGCCTAAAAGGGAAAAAGAGAAGGTAGGGTCATTGAACATCTGAAAATCAAAGGAAATATGGGATTATGTTAAGTATTAGAAACGTGAGATGAAATGTGAAAAGAAGAAGAAGAAGAATGCTTAAAGAAGGTTAGAGGTAAGGGCGTACAGATCAAAGGATAAAGGGAAAGCGAGAAAAGATGCTTTAAGAGAAAGAACAAGTGATGATCAACAAAATGTCACAGGAGGTTGATTCTCAGCAAGCTTACATTATTGCAACCTCTGTCTCCCTGTCTTCCTCTTTAACCTAAAGTAATACTATTATCCTACTTGGCCTAAAATTAGTTGGAGAGAAAACAAGTTGTTCAACCATAGCCGTTGAACTGGGAAGAAATTGGGAAAGAGAAGCCAAAGAAGAAGTCCCAAGTTCTTCATTCCACTAGGCTCACTGAGGCCGGAGAGATCATTGTTGAATGTGCCATTCTTGTAATGGAGAAGAACCACGATGACATGCAAATAACTGATTATCAGTTGGGAGCGGTAAATTTGGGAAAGCCTACAAGAAATCAACAAATGAGTTTGATTGATATTGTGGCCTCTTCGACCAAAACCCAGATGATCAAGGACAAGCAAAGGAAAGATGAGCTTAAGGCTCAATTGGATCAGCTTCATGGTTTCTTGAAGGATGTTTCTAGTCCCATTTCTCAACAAGCTACGCCTCCTGAATCCCCAGTCTTGTTAACAAAGAGGGAAGCTGATGATTTGATTCAGATGAAAAGCAAGGTGGGGATGATGGATAAAGGGTTGGATAAGCTCAATCGGGAGGTTGATGATATTCTTGTTGAAGGATCTAAGATTCATAAAGCTGCTCTCGAGTTAGTAGAAGATCTAGACTGGCAAGGTAAGGATTTGGACAAGCAAGATAGTGAATACAAGGAATATGTTAAAAGGCTGAAGGATATCAACAAAGTGCCCAAATCCACCTTGTTAGAATATTCAATTCTTGAGCAAGGTAATGAGGATTTTGTGGAGAAGATTGCGAGCATCATAAGATACAAATCTAGAGTTATGCATGGACAACATGAGGAAGTCTGAGAAATGAGCAAGGACTTGCATCAACAGATGGTTGAGTTAGAGGCAGTTGTAACCATTATAATCAACATGGATTCCTCAAACAAAGAAGGCCTATCTTTGGATAAACTAAGGGAACAATGGAAGGGTAGGTTTAAGGAAATCATGCAAAAAGGAGATGATGGGGAGAGTTTATTACTTGATCATTTTATGGATATTCGTGAAGAGTAGGAACTTCTAGAAAGGAGTTAATCAAGCTAAAGGAGACCCAAAGTTTGGTTTCTACAGAGTTTGAAAGGATCAAATTTGAAGGTGACTGGTTGGATGGCCCGGATTTGGATACTCTTCAGCAGATATTCTCTAGTTACGATGAGTATATTCAGGAGCATTCAGTGCAAAAGTGATTAACTCTTGGTGTCATACTCCATCTGCTCTTCTCCTCTTTCTGGGGATGTTGACATAAGCTCTACTCTAAGTCTGATCCGTGTGCTTCATCTTCCTCTTGAAGTATCATATTCTCCTTCTTACAATGATGTAATCAGCTTTGAAAAGGGGTTCTTAGGTCCACTTCTATGTTCAGTTCTGACTCCATGAATTGTGGATCTAGATTAATGATTGAGAAATCCGTGCATGTGGCACTCTATATGTACTATTAGAATCTACTTTGTAAAGGTCGACTAATTGAAGAAAGATCAGCCACCTGAGAATAGAAGATAAAAACTAGATCTAGGATTTTCAATGTTTTAGAAAGATACTCTGAACAGTTTAGTAAAAAGCTCAGTTTTATAAATTCTCATGTGTTTTTCATGTCAAGACTTTTAAAGTTTGGATCCATTTTTTGATAAGGTTAATGATATATGATTAATCCATACGGCAGTGTTTTGATGTGCTTAATTGTTCTTTCTTTGATGAAATTCAATAGAAGGAACTGGATTCAAGGTCATATAATTGGATTATCTGTGAATTAGATTGTTATGGTATTTCATTTGATCTGTGTTTTGAATGATGAGTGAGTGATTTGTTAGAAGTAAGGTTAGTGAACATTGATGATATTTGAATTAGCATTATGGATGTATGCAGTAGCGTAGTTGATTCTATGGATTGCATCTTGCTATAGTTGTGGTTAAGTAGAATGAACACTCATTGTGGATCTACATGTCTGGATACATAAGGATTTTATTCATGTTTCTCTAATTTAAAGCTTTGTTTCATCTTTTTCTTTTGTTTAAAACCCCCCCAAACATAGAATACCTGATGTTATGCATTCTTGTTCTTTATTACTAGCAAAGGCCCCTTGAACATTACAATCACATTGACCATTGAGCAATATCAGTACAGTTGAGAACCAACTACCAGGACCTTGCGAGTTAGATTACTATATGTTGTATCTCTCTTTCAGGAGAAATAGAATAGTAATATTCTGTTTAATGTTGTGTTGTTTTGACCATCAACAAATATGGCGCTAGAAGGAGGGCCTGAAGAACAAGCTGGCTCGCATTGGGTCATTTTCACCAGATAGGTTTGAGAGAGTTCTTAGATCTTCTCAGAATCCTGAACTATTTGTTGAACTCCAAACCCCTGTTGGACATAGGCCCCGGGCTCGTAGAGTCTTGATCCCGCCTTTTCCACCACCACTCACCCCACCTGGGTTTCCACCAAATCCACCTACACCACCTCACTAGCCACCTTCACCCATTCCACAACCGACTCCACCTGTGTCGCCGCCAAGACCTATGGCTTACTTCACTAATAACCCTTCGCCATTAGGGACTATCCCTGGAGGTATACACAATCTCCCAAAGAACCCAAAGAGCTTTTTTCCTAAGTACATACATGGGGAGTCAAGAAGTGTCAAGGAGCACATACAAGCATTTAAAGATTCCTATACTCGTGCTTAGGTGGCTCATCAAGACGTTGTGTGCAGATTGTTTCCCTATTCGTTGAGAGACATGGCGTACAATTGGTACCTGAACTTACCACAAGGGTCGGTTCTAGGTTGGACTGATTTAGAGAATGCCTTTATCAACTAGTTCAGGGTTTATGTAGACCCTTCCATCCTTTACCACCAGTTCGCCACTATAAGAAAACAACACCACAAACCACTCCCTCTATTCAACACCAGGTTCCATAGGATGTACCGAAGGTTGCAAGATCCTTACCTGGTGGCAGAAAACATTGCCATCTTGGCATATTTAAGGGTTGTGGACCCTCTGATTGGCTTGTTCTTGAAAAAGACGTATCATGCTAATGAAACTGACTCTTTGGCTAAGGTATATCATCTCGCCATTCAGCTACAACAGCAGATCAGTCTGCAAAGCAAAAGTATAGGAGGAGTTCTCCCTCCTTTAGGATACCCAATGTCCAATCCACCCCCTCTATTCAATACGGTCCCAGGGATGTCTTGTTCCCAATACGGACCCATGTCTGAATTCCAAGGTTCACCTCCCTTGCCATTTTTTAATAATGGTCCCCAGGATTCCTCCCAGCAAAATCAAAATTACCAAAATCAAGCTGGAGGATCAAGTTTAGTTAATTCATCTTTCGCTGTGAAGAATGTAGAAAGTGAAAAGACTCTGCAACTGACCAACGAGATGGAGACTCTCAAGAAGACACTGTCTCAGATGTCTAATGACATGGCTCAACTCAGAAAAAATCCCCCTCAAAACTAGAACCAAGGTTTTCAGAATCAGGGAGGATATTCTAATCAGGGTGGTTATCCTAACCAAAATCCTATTCAGAACTATAATACCAACCAGAACACCAACATGAATTTCCAGAACCAAAACTCCTCTAATCAAAACTATCAAAATCAGAATAGAGGATACAATCAAAGGCCTAGCAATAATAGGCAATGGAATACTGGACCCAATAACGAAGGAGTTTACCACAATTATCAAGCGAGAGACGAGAAGCCGCACACTGCTAATGTGGCAGACCTCAACCTTATGTCTAATTGGTGTAGACTACATGATACTGCGGTCCATTCTGAGGTAAATTGTCCAAAGATGGAAAAAATGGTGAAGATTGCCCAAGTCGATGCTCCATTCTACGGTGCATTCAAAAAAATCTGGTGGATCTACGGATACTGCCATGGCATATGATATCTTTGAGGAAGAACTTCCATTTCCCAACCAAGAGGACAATGAAGCGGTAGAAGATGTCTATAATGCCCAAGCCTTCCAAACTAAGGGAGGCCATTTCCTTAGAAATTAGAACAAAGGGCCATTCACGACCTCTGCCCCTCCTAACAACATTGTTCCCCCGAATCAAAATGTTGATAATAATCCACCACCACCAAATGGACCAATAGATTCTTAGAACAAAGGTAATTCATTTTCAATTCCTAAATATCAGGTTAGAAATTATTCAGAATTTCATTTTATTATAGAGATGCAGAGGCAGAAGACTTCAATGTCTTACTTTGATGTTCTGAAATGGTGCCCTGCTCAAAAGGAAATCTTGTTGAAAGCCTTGGGGGAAGCAGATAGATCAAGAGGAAAAGAAAAGGCGACTCCTACTAATGAGATGGATGAAGCTCTCTACAAAGGTAAGACTGGTACACCACCTTTCTTGGTAAGTTTGAGAATCTTTGGAAAGAATTTGCATAACTGTCTGTTGGATTCTGGGGCATTGGGGAATGTGATGCCGTTTTCGATTTGTAGGAAGTTAGGTCTGAGCCAACTCCAGACAAATAAAAAGGTTATCCAATTGGATAAAACAGAAGTTAATGTGGTAAGAGAGGTTAAGAACAACCATGTACAGATTGGATCCGATCCACGGATCCAAACTTATGTGGATGTCCAAGTCGCAGATATCCCAAAAACTTATGGTATGCTCTTGAGCAAAGACCTGATGAAAAGTGTAGGTGGATATTTGTCTTTGGATTTCTCATACATGTGGCTGCCCTAGAAAGGAATAGCAAGCCAAATTAGAATTGAAAGTGATCCCAGGCTCAAACATATGATTACTGAATATGATTCCCCAAATGAGGTAGCCTATTTCGAAACTGAGATAGGAGTTTACAAGCAAGACGAAATCATGACCTTTTCAGTACTTCATTCTAACGACTCACCCCTTTCACAGCAAAATGACCCAATGGTCACTATTAATCAGCAAGTCCTAACAAAGAAATTACAACAGGATAGGCTGGTACTGGGAGAGGAGGTCGATATGTGGAGTCTTTTGCTTCCTAACTGGTGTAGGGTGCATTACCAGAATCACTCTGAATTAACTTGCCAACCCTGTGTGGACATTTTAAAACATGCCTCTAAGTTAGAAGAAACTGGTGAATGCCAACCCCAAACCCCTACCAACAAATTTTCATTTCAAGCTAAGGATGCAACCATCCTTACGAGAGCCGGCTCTGCTCAGAGGGAATCATCTTCTCAACCCAAGCAGACTCAAATTCTGTGTTCTGAATTACCACTAGAGACTGAGAAATCTCAGTCTTTTCCAAATATACCTACCCTAGGAACACTCCCAATGCCCAGGGCATTGGTGACTAGGGAACTAAATCAGGATCTAGCTCCAAGGAAGATTTAGGAATCACTTCCTAAACAAATTTTCAATTTAGGAGAATCTTCTGATGAACAGCCCCCCCAAGCTACTTTCAAGTACTGATGATCAACACTAGTCTGAGCCGCCATGTACTTCTGCCAAGCAAAAGATTGTAGGCCAGAAAAAGAAGGAGATCCCTGCCCCAAATCAGTTATGGATCTTGAAATTTGATAGCTCCAAGTCCAAATCAGGAAGTGGAGCAGGGGTAGAATTAACCAATCCAAAAGGGAAGACCTACTTTGCTTCCTATAGGCTACAGTTTGGTTGCACAAACAATGTGGCAGAGTACGAAGCACTGGCTAGGGGCTTAATGTTTTCCCATCAGAAGAAGGTCACATCTCTTATGGTGATGGGGGACTCTGAAGTTATTGTCAAATAGGTTCACAGCCAATATAGCTGCCATAACAAAAGATTGGTTGCCTATAGAAATAGTGTTTCGAATCTGATCGAGGACTTTGATGCTTTCGGAATTACTTTGATTCCTAGGGAGCAAAATCAGATTGCAGATGCTTTGGCAGTTACTACTAGTACTTTGGAGCCCATGCAGGATTCCAAATTGAAAAGATTTTCAGTAGAGCTAGTTTCAATCCTAGCAGTCCCTGACAATGTTCAAAATTTTCAGGTCTTCGAGGACGACCAACACATACTCTCCTTCTTGGAAAGTTCAGATGTCTTTGAAGGATAGATCATAGATGAATTGGATAGAGATCGGGGAGAATGGGACCTTGAAGATTGTGATACGGAAGGAGTGATGAACTTAAAGAGTAACAGCATCCCCAAGGGGATGGTAGCCTTAGAAAGGATATTTGATTCTGATCCTTGGGCTCGGGAGAGAGTGCCAACGAAAAGTGAAGGGGGGAAGTACGAATCCATCAATTTGGTTGATTTGGTCCCTAAAAGAAATGTCCTTATAGGAAAAACCTTCCCTGAGGAGATCATAAATGAGATAATTAAGGTGATAAAAGAAGATATTGCAGCAATTTCCTGGAGCTATGAAGATTTGAAGACTTTTGACACCTCTGTGATCACACACACAATACCGCTGAAGCCAGAAGCTAAGCCCTTTCGTCAAAAGCAACGCCCAGTCAATGCTTTGATTGAGCCTTTAATACAGAAGGAGGTGCAAAAGCTCTTATCAATAAGAATCATCTTCCCAGTAAGGCATTCCACATGGGTTACCAATCTAGTTCCAATGTGCAAGAAAAGTGGGGAGATCGGGTTGTGTGTTAATTTCAGGAATTTGAACAAGGCCTCAGAGAAGGATAACTATCCACTTCCTTCTCTTGATTAGGTATTACAAATTGTTAATGGTTCCCAGATGATGTCATTTTTAGACGGCTATTCTGGATATAACCAAGTGCTTGTCAGTCATGAGGACAGGATGAAGACTGCCTTCACTACAAAGTGGGGGACATTTTCCTATAGACACATGTCATTTGGCCTCATTAACGCTAGAGCTACCTTTCAGCGTGCAATGGATGTGGCCTTTAAGGATTTGATAGGTAAGTGCATTATTATATATGTTGATGACTTGACAATATTTTCCAAGAAAAGAAAGGATCATGCTGCTGATTTAGCAAAGGTCCTTAAGAGATGCATCAGCTATGGAGTATCTCTAAATCCTAAGAAGTGTGTCTTTGGAGTTTCTGAAGGGAAACTTCTAGGGCATGTGATATCTGAAAAGGGGATATCCATAGATCCCGACAGAGTTGAGGCTATTTTGAAATTGATGATGCCAGGCAGCAAAAAGGAGATGAGGTCCTTCTTTGGGAGGATTAATTTCGTAAGGAAATTCATAACAGGGTTTGCAAAAATTGTCAAACCCCTCAACGAGATGATGAAGAAAGATGCTAAAATTGAATGGAGCAATGAGGCTAAATCTGCATTTTCAAAGATCAAGCAATCAATATCTGAGGCACTAGTCTTGACCAGCCTAGATTACCTAAAGCCCTTTTATATTTATTCATTTGCATCTGATCATTCATGTGCATCAGTCCTAACACAACACAGAGGTGAAGGAGATGAAAGACCAATTGCTTTCATGAGCTCACCATTCAAGAATGCAGAAGTCAGGTACCCACCCTTGGAAAAATAGGCCTTTGCACTAGTATGAGTAGTAAATAAGTTCAGGCATTACATTCTGAGAAGCCAAGTTATTGCTATAGTGCCTAATCTAGCGATTAAGTCTCTCCTTATGCAAAGTGAATTGGGGGAAAGAAGGGGAAAATGGATGGCTATCCTGCAAGAGTATGATTTAGAGATCCATCCAATGAAACCTATCTGAGGACAAGGTTTATCAAAGGCCATGGCAGAGGTTGACAAGAATATTACCTATCAGCAATATACTGTGCACTCATTTACCAAGGATCCGTGGTATACCAACTTGATCTTCTTCCTTCTAAATAATAGATGCCCAGAAGGGATGAATGCTACCCAGAAAAGAGCACTAAGGATGAAGAGTGCTCATTACATGCTCAAAGGAGGAGCTCTATACAAAAGAAATTATGAGGGGGTGTACCTGCGATGTCTGGATCAACAAGAAGCTAAACCTATCATGGTTTAATTCCATGGTAGGCATGGCACAAGACACGAATCGGTAGATTCTTTAGCTCATCAAATCCTCAGGTTAGGATATTATTGGCCCCATGTGTTCAGGGATGCACATCAACATGTCAAGACATGCCATACATGTCATACTTCTGCATCAAAGGAGTGTAATCTATCCATGCCTCTACAACCAGTATATGAGGTAAGACCATTCGCTCAATGGGCACTAGATTTTGTTGGGGTAATTAATCCTAATTCTTCTGCAGGACACAAATTCATCCTAACTGCTATAGACTATTGCACCTGTTGGACTGAGGCTCGACCATGCAAGAACAACACTACTGAGGTGGTTATCAAATTTCTCACTGAAAATATTGTTACCAGGTTTGGAGTGCCCTTCACCCTGGTATGTGACAATGGCCCTGCCTTTTCATTTGTTGAAATTATAAAATGGGCCTATGAACACAAAATCATTTTGAAATATTCCTCTAACTATTATCCTCAGGGAAATAGTGTAGTAGAATCTACTAACAAGAATTTGTTAGAAGTGATAAAGAGGTTACTTGAAAGTAATCCTAGGGACTGGCATACCCAGTTGAGATTTTCCTTATGGGCAAATCGAACTCATATTAAGGTTGCCCTAGGAAGTTCCCCTTTTAAACTAGTTTATGGCCAAGATTCAGTTTTTCCCATACACTTAGAGATACCTGTTCTTAAGTTCATGCAGGAGTTTTATACGAGAGATACTAGATTGAGGTGAGATTAAATAACCTGTTAAACATGGAAGAATAGAGAGATGTTGCTCTACAGCAATTTTTCAAGCATTGGGCTATTGTCAAACGTTGGTTTGACAAAAGAGCTAAGATTAAGGCGTTTAGAATCTCAAATCTGGTGTTGTTGTGGGATAAGGCCAAGGAGAAAAAGGGTGATCATAAATTTGATAAACTCTGGCTAGGTCCGTATCAAATAGTTGAGATATTGGGTGAGAATGATTTTTCGTTTGAGCACCTTGACAGGAGAACCTGTTCCATTTCCAATCAATGGGCAGTTTCTCAAGCATTACTTTGGCTCATGAAGGTTTGAGTTTCTGAATTGGTTGTATATATGTATTTTATGTAATTACTGGTTCTTTCCTTCTTTTTTGTGTCTGTCTTTGTCTTCTCTAGGGATTCTCTTTTCTTTTCATCTTAAAACATTGGGGTTGTTATTCAAAGAATACTTTGGGCACTAGGAGAGAAATTGGTTTAGGCATTTTTGGGCATATGTGTCAAAAGATTTTATTTTAAAGCTCATGCCTTATGGTCATTTTAGCATGAGTCTGAAGGTTATTAGGAGTAAGGTATATTGTAGATAACCTCTTGAACTATCATTGAAATCTGTCACAAAATAGATAAAACATCTGACTATAAAGTGCATATTCATCTCAGGGGGATTATATCTTCAATTCAAGTGAAAATTTTGTTTCCCCAAAACTGTCATGGGATCCACTGTAGTTCTCAACCCACATCTCAGACTATTAAAGTCTTTGTATTGAGGAGGTTTTTTAAAAGAATTTTCACAAGTAAGGCCTGTAAAAGAAATAAGAAAAAGAGAAGCACTAAGATAAAAGGCAAACTCAATACTAAATGGGTAATTC